>JAMLFT010005054.1:0-18271 GCA_026544285.1 Pachyrhizus erosus | reverse complement strand
TTAAAATTATAATTTTATTATATTAAAAGTAGAATCTTACAAAAGTCACTCATAACATAAACAAATATTACATTGAAGGTCTAAATTAGTTAATAGAGCAGACTATGTAAGTTGTTATAAATCATAATACATAACTTTGGTTCTTATAGGTTCAAAAAATATTACATAGAGATAAAATCCAAAATACTTTACATATTTGATATAATTTAGTTATCACTTGAAGGTATCATATAAAATAGAAAGTAAGATACAAAACATAAATTAAATTAGTCATGTCCTTCTTGCATTTGACCATAAGTTTCATCAACAAGCTTTTTCATTTGTTTCTTCTAAAAGAGAAGCCTAAAAGGGTGAACATAGGTAGGCTATACTCTTCTACCCAACATTGTTTTTGCTTATCTCTCATGACTTTATTCTTATTGGGTCTCTAATAAATCTTACATGCCTAAGGTGAAATCTAAACATTTCAAAAGTTAATAATTTTCATAGGCTTCTTTTACATCTTCATGATCATCAAATTAATTTACTTTTGTATTATTAGTTTATTAATTGTTTTGTTAATAGTATATTTCTACTTGGTATTATGGTTAGTAAAACATTTCTTTAAATTTTGAATGATATCTCAACTATTTCATATTACACATGTACGACTATTAATTATGATATTTAGAGTTATATTAAACCTATAAAAATTATTTTTTTTTTATCTTATTTAAAAGCTAAGATAATTATTTATTATTTTTATGTTGACCACAAAAATTGATTAATTGTTTACTATATCTAATTTTTTTTTAAAAAAAAACACAAACTTATTGTATAATCCTTATGTTTAACATTTGTTTGTTAATTTGGTTATATCCTAAATTACAAACATTATTTTTTAGTGAGATCAAAATCATTAATTAACTAACATTTAAAGTTACATTTCTTATGAAAATCAATAAATTTAATTTGATTATCATCATCACTCGTTTTAATCATAAAAATATTATTTATAATTATTCTCTTTATATTTTTTAATTTTTATATCATTCTCTTATATTAAAATAAGTGAGATATTATATTTATAAGATAAGATACAATGATTAAATTCTATAATAAAATATTTACTTAAATATAATCAAATTTTAAAATAAGATATTTATAATTTAAACACAATAAAATATTAATGTAAAATACTTTCAATTCAAACATGCTTAAATCCTAACATAAAATATCTATAATTTGTTTTGCAATATTATAGTTTTTTCATTGTAATTTGCATCAAACAAGTGAAAAAAAAAACATTTGTACTCGTCCATTATTTAAGTAAAAAAAAATCTTTACTTTTTTATTTTATATATATACCAACTTGAGAGCATTTATATTGTTTTTAGTTTTGGCCGAAATGAAAAACAGGACAAGAGAAGAGTAAGGTAGTTTAAAAAGAAATTGAAGTGTTAAGCGTGGATCGGGTTAACAAAAAAAAAAAAAAGGAAACGAAACCCACGCACGCACGCACATTGTTGCATAGCGTAACTTGTTTGGCCCAGACTAGACTGACATACACATCCAGTAGCAGTCGTTGTTGGCTTTGCAAGCTCCGCCCCGATGACAAGTAGGAGTAGTTGTTATAAATTGAATTCCGTGATTGAATGATTCCATTTTTGTGTTACGTAATGCTCTTCCTATCCTTTTCTACTTATTAAGGCAAGGAAGGTAAAGAAGAGGTTAGCCAATAGCGAGCCAGCCACTCACTCCCACTCAATCAATGTAACTTCAATCAATGTAATGCAATTTTTAACTTCTTCTCTCTTTTTCAGAAATAATAATGTGGAAGCTCAAGTTCGCCGAGGGTGGTAGCCCATGGATTCGTACATTGAACAATCACGTTGGAAGACAGGTGTGGGAGTTCGATCCTACTCTTGGATCGCCGCAAGATCTCCTCCAGATTGAGGAAGCTCGCCAGAATTTCCACGATAATCGCTTCACTCACAAACACAGCTCTGATCTACTTATGCGCATGCAGGTTTCTCTTCTCCATCTCTCAATTCTCACTTATCAACCCTTACATTACATGTTTCCCCTTGTTGCCTACTTTTTATTGCATTGCTTCCCCTCAAATCATTCATCCGATTATTGCATCTTCAAATGAGGACAAATTCGGTTCACAAATTAATTTTAATCTTTAAATGAGTTTATTTTGCTAACGCCATTTCCTTGTTTTGTTGTGCTATGCTATGGGATTCGATTTAATTTCATATGATATTTAGTGATTAACTATGGTGTGAAATTTACATTTCTCATATAAAAAAATCACCCAATTAAGTTCAATGATCTTTCATATAAAACAACTTAGTTTTCAAGAGAGAACCCAATTCGTGAAGTCTTACCCAAAGTCGGAGTTAAAGATATTGAGGATGTGACCGAAGAGATTGTGACAAGAACATTAAGAAGGGCAGTAAGTTTCCATTCAACTCTCCAGAGTCATGACGGACACTGGCCGGGAGATTATGGAGGTCCCATGTTTCTGATGCCTGGCTTGGTAAGTTATGTTTTCAACACTTGACCTTATTTGTGAAACTTATTCTCTGCTATACTACCAGTTCTGGGAAGCACTTTACCATTTCCTTTCAAACTTGGTGTTTTCATTTGCTTTGGTATTTGGATTTTTGCCTTCCATCCCCATTGATAACCATGAGATCCCTATACTATTTGGGGTATACAATTAAACAGGTAATTACTCTGTCTATCACTGGGGCGCTGAATGCAGTCTTAACTGAAGAACATAGAAAGGAAATATGCCGTTACCTCTATAATCACCAAGTAAGAACTTTGCGCCATTTGCCCCTTAATCTATGGGCTTCTCCCAGTAGTTGTCCTAATTAGTTAAATGTAACTGCAGAACAAGGATGGTGGGTGGGGTTTGCATATTGAAGGTCCAAGCACTATGTTTGGCTCTGTCTTGAATTATGTTACTCTGAGATTGCTAGGTGAGGGACCCAATGATGGGCAAGGGGAAATGGAGAAGGCACGTGACTGGATTCTAGGGCACGGTGGTGCTACTTATATAACGTCATGGGGGAAGATGTGGCTTTCAGTTAAAATCTTAACCTCATTTTGATGATAGACATGGCATTGGGGTATATTTGTTTCTAATTTTGTTTTGGTATAGGTACTTGGAGTGTATAAATGGTCTGGAAATAACCCCCTGCCCCCTGAGATATGGCTCCTTCCATACGAGCTTCCATTTCATCCAGGTTTTTGCTCTTTATTTTGTTTCCATATGTTTTAACTTGTTCAGAGAGAAGACATATTGGGGAAATTTACAAAAAGGAAATGTGATAAAAAAATTCCAGGGTAGGAACAACTAGCCACATAACCGGTGAACAATGTTAATATGAGTTGTTTCTTAAATTAGAGTTGTGTTACAATTGAGTATTTCTTGTTAAGATTTCTACAAACGTAAAAGTGTTCTGATCAATAAGATCAGCCTGTTTATCTTTGTTCAAAGCATTATCCCCCCTAAAGTGGTCGAGTGAGAGGAATGATTATTTTATAGAATAATGCTGGTGGCAAAACCCTGCCAACTTAATTAAGAAACCTGAGTTTGTTGGTGGAGAAATAAATTTAGTTTGGGTTGAACAAGGTCACTAACTTAAATTTGTACAGGAGGAGATTTATTTAAAGTTTATACTGGAATATTTGTTTTGTTGTTCAGTCTGTTGGAGACCCTTTGTGATCTGGTTGTGGTGTATGAATTTCTGTTGTGGGGGTAAAACAGAAAGCTGTTACACAAATAAGAATATTCATAATTAAGAACATAAGTACTATATTAGTAATTTAATATAAAACTGTTCATGTGCATTCACTAAAAAAGTTTTTGGATTTGTTGGTTCATGGCATTGTATTACATCCTCTATGACCAAGTAGTCTGAAGTTCTCTACATGCCATCTTCATTCTTATAAAAACGCTGAATTTTAAGCACAGGGTAGTTGGATTTGTGCACTATCCATGCTTTCAAATCCAAAGGGACTCTTGCATGAGGGAATGTGTTAGAGATGTAATATAATCTGCCTTCACCTCAAAGCTTAAGGTTTTGGGATTGTTGGTTCTTGGCATATTGTATCCAGATTTTTCAAAGAAGGCATCTGTTCATGATATCATGTGGTATATGACATTCCTGAGAAAAGCTTGATATTCATGAATTTTTATAAAATGCTTTCATTGTTAAATTGGTTATGTTTAGTCATCTTGAACATTGTTTAAATATTCCATTATTCTATATGTAAACAGGAAATAAATCATATTTTTATGCCTTGCAGGAAGAATGTGGTGTCACTGCCGGATGGTCTATTTGCCGATGTCCTACTTATATGGCAAGAGATTTGTTGGCCCAATCACACCAACAGTATTATCTTTGAGAAAAGAGCTTTTTACCGTACCATATCATGATATAGATTGGAATCAGGCTCGCAATTTGTGTGCAAAGGTTTGTGAAGCTGCTAAACTAGTTCTATGAACATATTATGAGAATTCTTTCACTTTTTTTTTTTCATTTGTGAGGCCCACAATAGAATATCCTGGATCTACTCATACTAATGATTGCATTGAAAATAGCATCCTGCCGTTGCCCCTCTCTTTGGTTTCTTTTTCTGGCGAAACCATATCTAAGGTTTCCTGTTCAATTGATGCAGGAATTTGTCTGAGCATTGAATACTACTGTTATGTCAGCACCACTAAATCTTGGCACCTCAATTGCAATCATGGTGTTACTATTACTACATTCTACTTCTGTCATTGCATAATTAATATGTTGCTAGGAATTCTATTTTATTGCAACACCAACGATATCCTTAGGACAATCTTTGCTCCCTCTGCGACCACTTGCTGTAGGCTATCATATCTAGTGTCAGCGGTCAAAACTCTCTTTAAAGTTTAAGCCGTTAAGTGCACATTAATGGTTTTTTATCTTCGACACAATCCCTTACACAAGCCATTTGGGCTTGAAAGTTGGGGCAATACACAGACCAAACCTACCATGTGCTAAAGTTTATCTATATTTGGGAGAAATGGGTTGGCAATAATAGAACTCTTGATCACTTGATTATGGGTGAAGGGACATTAATGGTTTTATATCTCTACAAATAAAATTTGGCATTTGAGTTCTCTAACCTCCAGCTACTTATTAATTGAGCTGGAGATAAGAATTACAAGTGGATTATCTTTGCTCTTGTGCAGGAAGACTTGTACTATCCTCACCCACTAGTGCAGGATATTCTTTGGGCATCTCTACACAAGTTCCTTGAGCCAATTCTGATGCATTGGCCTGGCAAAAAGTTGAGGGAAAAGGCTATTAGTTCTGCAATGGAGCATATACATTATGAAGATGAGAATACTCGATATATTTGCATTGGTCCTGTAAATAAGGTAATTGTTGAAAGGGGTCAGGCAGCTAGGGGCCACTTTTCAAATTGTTCATTATTCTTTTATTTTCCAGCTGTTAAGTAGGAGCATGAGAATACTTACATACCATTAAATGATTAGTAGTTTTCCTCTGCAGCTGGCCATTTATTTACTTTACCTCAATTTATTTTCAATGTGTTAATTATATTTTTTACTGCCTGAGCTTCCCTTCCATGTTCCATGTTCCACTAATACATTAATTTATGTTTCCACCTAAACCAGTAAATGCTTAGGAATAATTATACCTAATTATTATTATTCTTAATGTTTATTATTCAGGTGTTAAATATGCTTTGCTGTTGGGCGGAAGATCCAAATTCTGAGGCCTTCAAGTTGCATCTTCCAAGGATTTATGATTATCTATGGATTGCTGAAGATGGAATGAAAATGCAGGTCAACATATAAGTCAACTTATTTTCACCTTTCCAGAATGATCAAGTGATGTTTTTTGTTCAATTGGACATTTTCATAGATGATTAAGAATGATATGGACATACTATACTGCTATGTTGACTGTTGTCTCTCATGATGTAATATGTGGAACTAATGTTACCGCACAAATGAGTTTTCTTAATGTCATATGCTAGAGTCTAAAAAAAAGTTACACATTTAACTTGTAACCAAATTTTTGTTGCAGGGCTACAATGGAAGTCAATTATGGGATACTACTTTTGCTGTCCAAGCAATTATTTCAACTAACCTCATTGAAGAATTTGGTCCAACTATAAGAAAAGCTCATACCTATATTAAGAATTCACAGGTGTTCTTTTGCATTTATCATTATAAGTTGCATTGATTTGCCTTTGTTAATCAGAAATTTTTTCTTTTGTTTGAAAGGTTTTAGAAGATTGTCCAGGAGATCTTAATAAATGGTATCGTCACATTTCAAAAGGTGCTTGGCCTTTTTCAACTGCAGATCATGGATGGCCAATTTCTGACTGCACAGCTGAAGGACTGAAAGTAATTATTGATAAAAACTAGAGTTTCTTATTTGATTCTTATCTCTTGATTCATGTTTTTGTTTTTTTTTTCAGGCTGTTCTATCACTATCTAAAATTGCACCAGAAATAGTTGGTGAGCCATTGGATGTGAAGCGATTATATGATTCTGTGAATGTCATTCTCTCCCTACAGGTAGCTAGACTTCTCCTGATTCGAGCCAGATTATCTAAATATAGTTTGAGAAAATATACCATGGAGATCATTTTATGCTATTGTTATTATTGGTTCCTTCCATTCTTATGACACTTGTATCAATAAGATGACTAAGTTTTTCACTGTTACTTTAAAAATCCCTAACCATGTAGTATTTTACTGCAAATTGTATTTGATATTGAGTTAACTATTTATCTTGAAAATGAAATGTATCCACTTTGCATGTTTGATTAAACACTGATATAGTTTTTTTTGTTTTCTTAATTAAAACATAGCTGAAGATTCATTTGTAACATAATTGGAAACACCAAAAAGGCTAGATATATCAATGCTAACTGGTTATGATTACAGTGTGTTGTAAAACTAATTTTGACAATATAACTGGGAATGTATATGCCTAAGTTACAGAAACATTTTTTTAGTAGAAAGCCACTATAGTAACAGTCGTGTACATATTTACTTTCTCTTTTGTGTCTATATTTGCCTTTGTGAGTTGTAACGTGTATTTATGCATTGAGTTTAGTGACTTTGGCTTAGTGATTCGGCCAATTTTAGCACTAATTGAGTTATCGTATATACAAGAACATAGTAGATGAGATCAAAATGAGTTAATTTTTTCTATATTGCTGTGTTGATTTCCAGTTTTTTGAAAAACTATCCATGCTCTCTCTATCTATGTATGTGTGTGTGTGTGTATCTATATATAACTGTAATCCACAGTGGTATGTGATATTTACAAAATCAATTTAATCTGTTTGGAGATCAATTGTATTATTCAAAAACATTTTCCATATCATTGCAGAATGATGATGGTGGTTTTGCAACATATGAGCTTAAACGATCTTATAATTGGTTGGAGGTATCCTTCTCTCATCATTTAGCCTATTCTCATTAGTTTTTAATATATCCTCTTTGAAATGTGAAACATGTGATGCCATGCGACTCATGTTTATCTTCCTATAGGAATAACAATATCCATGCTTCTTGTTCTAAAGCTTTTAATTTAGAGGCAGTGCTGCTTGAGCTCCCTTTATCTGCTATGAAATATGTTATCTCAAATAAATTTCTACTATAATATATCTTCCTTTAATTTCACTAAAAGTTTGGCTGTATTCTCTTTTCTATACACATGAAATATCATAAACAAACTTTTTCAGGTTACATTGGACTAACCTTTAGGTTTCAGAATTATGAATCTAAATGATCCTGAGGATTTGGGAATTTTTTCCTGGATTAAATTCAAGATATAAGCACACAACGTTGATAATGCTTTCTCTGTTGTCAGATAATCAATCCTGCTGAAACTTTTGGTGACATCGTTATTGATTATCCGTAAGCTATCAAATGCTTGTCAAATATCAGTTTTTGGATCCATCCCATTCCACCTGCTACATCATTTTGAATTTTTTAACTTTTTAATGTTTTCTTATGTATGCCCTATAGTTATGTGGAATGTACATCAGCAGCAATTCAAGCATTGGCATCATTTAGGAAATTATATCCTGGGCATCGCCGAGAAGAAATACAACGTTGTATCATGAAAGCTGCTACCTTCATTGAAAAAATCCAAGCTTCAGATGGTTCATGGTATGCTCCTCCCATTTAGGAATCTTTTTTCATAACCTTTTCTATTGATATTGTATATAATGTTGAAGTGTTTTGCTTTTGAGGGTATTCATGAATCTCAAGTTTGCTCTACTCTTCATTTTTTTTTCTTCTGTCAGTGTCTATTTCTGCATGGAATTAAACTTTCTTTGTTAAGTATACCTCTAATCACTCGACCTGCTAAACAGGTATGGTTCTTGGGGAGTCTGCTTCACTTATGGTGCTTGGTTTGGGGTAAAAGGTCTGATTGCTGCCGGAAGGAATTTCAGTAATTGCTCAAGCATCCATAAAGCTTGTGAATTTCTGCTGTCCAAGCAGCTCCCTTCTGGTGGCTGGGGAGAGAGTTATCTGTCCTGTCAAAACAAGGTCAATTTTGTTGTTTCTAACGTCAAAATCTGTTTTTTTTTTTTTTTTTTTTAAAAAAAGAAACTTTGCACAATCTATATTGGGCACCTGCAAGTCAATGTCTATCTAACCAATGTCTATTTCCCCCCACTTTAAATTAATGTACCAAGAGATGTATGCAAAAGTGCTATAAAAGAGCATGCAAAATGGATGTAAATCTAGAAGCCTACAAGTTTTTACATGTGATAATATCAATAATAAAAATCCCATAAAATGTCTATTGTTTTGAATTTACCTGTTTTGGGCACTACCTTTGATAGTTATAGGAAAAATAATGTATTGCAGTGTACTGTATGTTTAATCAAACAGATAATCCTTTCATTTATAGATAACAAGGAAATAGAAAAAAATTAATAAGGATAGGATCCTTGATTTGTAGCTATACAGGTTTCCCTATTTACAAAAGATAAAATATATCTTTAACAAAATAAATCTTATCTTTAACATTCCCCCTCAAGTTGGAGCATATATATCATATTAGCCAAGCTTGTTGCAAATGTTATCAACCCAAGAACCTTTGAGAGATTTAGTGAACATGTTTGCTAGTTGATCACTAGAGCTAATGAAGTCCATAATGATTTCTCCTGTGTTTAGTACGCTCATCAAAGACTAGATTTGATGCAATGTGGATGGTAGCTTGATTGTCACATATTAATCTAGTATCTTGAGTGTCTCCAAATTTCAACTGATGGAGAAGTTTCTTGAGTCATGTGATTTCACACATAGTTGTTGCCATAGCATGGTATTCAGGTTTGGCATTGGATCTAGTAACGATGTTTTGTTTCTTGTTGTTCCATGAGATTAGGTTTCCTCCAATAAAAACACAATATCCAAAAGTAAACCTCCTATATGATAGTGATCCAGCCCAACGAGCATCAAAGTAACAGATTGTCTTCAACAGTAATCCATGACTTGATGCATTTTTAATGTATTGAAGAATGTGTATCACAACATCCCAATGATTGTCACAAGGAGTATTTAGAAATTGGCTGACAACATTGATTGCAAAGGTAATATTTGGTCTAGTGACAGTAAGGTAATGAAGTTTGCTCACCAAACGACAATATCTTCTAGGGTTTTTTAGTGGCTCCCCCTGACCTGGAAGAAGCTCCACATTGGGATCTATAGGAGTGTCACTTGGACTACAGTCAAGCATACCGGTCTCAGTTAAAATATCCAAAGCGTACTTATGTTGAGAAATGGCAATGCCAAAGAAGAATTGAACAACTTCAATGTTGAGGAATATTTGAGGGGACCAAGGTCTTTCATTTGAAATTGACTATAAAGATGAGACTTTAGTCGAAGAATGTCGTATGAATCATTACTAATAATAACAATGTCATTAACATAAATAACCAAGTAGTTGCAAAGGCCGGATAAAGTGTAGGAAAAATACATAATGATCAGCCTCACATCGGATCATACCAAATTGAAGCAAGGTAGAACTGAAACGACCAAACCAAGCATGAGGAGATTGCTTCAAGCCATATAGAGATTGATGAAGTCAATAGACCAAGTGAGAATCACTAGAAATAGTAAATTCGGGTAGTTAATTCATGTAAACTTTTTCACTCAAGTCACCATGTAAGAAGACATTCTTAATGTCCAGTTGATGCAAAGGCTAATGACGAATGACAATTATAGCAAGAAAAAGACAAACAAAGGTGATTTTAGTCATAGGAGAAATGGTGTCCCCATAGTCAAGACCAAAAATTTGAGTATACCTTTTTGCCACCAAACAAGCCTTATAGCGATCAATAGTATTGTTGAAAATCAGAATATAATATTTTTTTATTAATAATTGAGGTTTATAGGCACATAATTTTTTATTTAGAGGAAACAAAATATCATTTATTTATATATAACTAATACAATATCCGTTGTGTATTCAAATACACGATTCTCAGTTAATTATCCCTTTGTTTCTTTTATTTTAACCAGTGTCATCTGTACCAATTTTCACAGTATACACCCAACGACAGTCTATTGTGGTTTTGCTAGCAAGTAAAGGAACAAGTTCTAAGTGTCACTCGCATGTAGAGCAACCATTTCTTCCAATATTGTCTATTGCCAATTGGGGTTAGCCATGGTTTCACATGTGGACTTAGGAATAGAGACAAAATCCACAAACTAATAAAAGAGAAATAGGAATGAGACAAACAGGCATAATTAAGAGAAAAAACATACAAAGGGTTAGGATTGTGGATAGAACAAATACCTTTACAAAGAGCAATAGGAAGTTCAAGTGCAAGTGACAATGATGTAGGGACAGTTGAAGTAGGAAATGATACTGGAGGATTAGTAAGTGACACCGCAGGTGATGGTCATATGAATCTATGGTAGGTAAGCAGTGGTGGTGGAGAGGAGGAAATGATTGGAGCTAGTGCAACAAGTGAAACAGAGGGCGAGATAGTTAGATAAACATCATCAATCGTGGAGTAGAAAAATGGTATAGTTTCAAAGAAGGTCACATCAGCAGAAACAATATATTAACATAATATAGATAAAAACAATGATAACCTTTTTGAAGACGAGAGTATCTAAGGAAGAGACACTTGACAGACTTTGGTGACAATTTATCTTTACCTAGTGTAAGATCACGAGCAAAACACATGCATCCATAAACTCAAAGAGGGATGGCTAAAAATAACAAGGAAAGGATCTCAAATTTGTAGTTATACATGTTTCTTTATTTACAGCAGATAAAACATATCTTTAACAATAATCATCTCTAAGTGGCAAATAGAAAGTAGATATTCTATTAGGATCCCGAACATGAAAAGCACAAAAAGAGAGAGAACTGCAAAATCAAGAAGAAAAGAGAAAGAATAACTGATGGAACAAGAGATATTAGGAACCTCCCCCAACCCCAAGGGTTTTCCCTCAAAGCCAAATTTCTGTTTTGCTATTGATTATTGCAGAATGAATTCCATTACAGTGGGTCTCGTATGTAACAGCCATACTGACAGCCCATAGTTTAGTAACTCACTCCCCAAATCCCAATTAACTCAGACTGCTTTTTATTCCTACATGCATACACTTTCCAAGTCCCAATCTTGCCAGGTTGTTGGGTCAACAGTTCTAACCTAGCTCCCAACCTCAGTACCATTGGATGTCCATGACAACTTAGCTGGCATGAGTGGCATTAAACAAAGGGCTTTGCAGTTGGTTATCTCCTCGCCTGCTAATCATACTATGAAATTAATAGCATTAAAGGATTCAGAATTTTACAATTTGTTTTAAATACCAAGGGAAATGCAGTATCATCTCAAATTTTCTGTATAAGACATAAATCTCATATATTTTCCCCTGGAGATATGGAATCTAGTATGGTAGAGACCAGTAAAAAATATCAAGGGAAAGCTCAATTCAATAAGATGAACTGATGAGCATAATTGTTATAGGTGGTCGTTGGAAATGTACTTTTGCATCAAGATTTTAAATGAACACTGAGTGACAGTACTGGATTACTTTTGGCAATTTAGTTGATGAGATTTCTTGAGTTATCTTTCTAGCAACTTGTCTTTGTTCAGGTGTATTCAAATCTGGAAAGCAACAGGTCTCATGTGGTAAACACTGGGTGGGCTATGCTGGCTCTCATTGATGCTGGACAGGTATGAAGCAAAGTTTATCACTTTTGTAATGCAACCATTATATTGATTAGTTTATTATTGCACAGCACCCATTTTTCACTTATTGTAGGATAGTATTAGTTTTAGAAAGGATGGTTCTGCTTTTTAGTTAAGTAGTTTAGAAATAGCTACAAGGGTAACACTGGGTGCAACAGTAAGGTTGCTGACTTGTGACCTGGAGAGGTCACAGGTTTGAATCTTGGAAATAGCTTCTTTGCTTTCGATGGTAAGGCTGCATTTATCTACTCTCCTAAATCCTATTAGGTGGAAGCCTCTTGTATCGAGCCACCCTTTTTAGCTTAGAGATAGATATGCCCATGGCTGAATATAATCATATTATAATATAATTAATTATACTAATATTGTCAAATAATATTATATATCATGTTAATTTGCTATTTAGTTTTTCAAACTCAAATTTTATCACACAACTATACATCCAATCATACTATATGATAGTGTGAGTGCTTGGCATTAAAGGGACAACATGAGAAAAAAGTAGGAATAGTAAAAATGAAATGTTAAGATGGATGTATGGTCATACAAGAAATGATAAAGAAAAGATTGGTGTAGAACTCATTGAGAAAAAGATGATAGAAAACTAATTAAGATGGTTAGCACACGTACAAAGAAGATCACAATAGGCACCACTTAGAAAAGAAGATTGTATGATTTTTAGTCCTATGAATAGGAGAAGAGAGACCAAAATGAACATTGGAGAATATCATCAAGAGAGATCTTAGGCTAAATTATATTCTTGAAACTCTGGTTTTTAACCATGCAAGCCAAATGACAGTGTGATTCATGTAACTAACCTCGCCTAATTAGATAAGACTTTGTTGTAGTAAACTTCAATTCATTTTTAAGATGTGTGGGAACAACTTGTTTGGAGCTTAAAGATATTGTATAAGAATGATCAGATACCTTCCTCTACCTTAAATTGGTAGTTGATGAGCTTAATAGTTATGACCATGCCATTTGTGATGTCAACACTCAACACACCATGCCATGTTGGCTGTTGGTGGAAGGAGGTAGAGTTTAGGCAGTTAAGAAGGAGGTGGAGCATAGAAAATGAGGACACTAACTGACATTAAGAAGAATATTATGAGTAGCAAAAAGAATATATTTTGTATAATTATAAATTGAGATATACTGTTTTTATTAAAAGCCATATGTCAAAGAAGATATAGTCCGAGTTGGAGAGTCTAGTGAAGAAATAAATAGGATTAGGAAGTTAGAGATTTCGCGACAAACTATGAAAGTAGGTTATTTTTGCCTAAGAAGTAAGAAGGGATATACAGAATATAAATTTAGCAAGAGGCACATCAATCCTAGCTTACAAGTGAAAATTGGATGCCAGACTTTACTACAACTAAATTATCTTGGGATCATAAAATATGGCAAATAGAGGGAAATGTAAATCATAAGATAAGATTCAAGTGATGTCGATGAAATGTCAAATGGGTTTCTATCCTAGTCGAATGATGGGACGTTTGATGTTTCCCAAATAATTGGATACTTTGTCAATGCATTCTGCGCAGCTGATTACATCCTTATATCTGACCCTAATTCCTTTTATGTTTTGATTAACATATCTGACCCTTGTTCTGCGGAGAAATACAGAATAAAAATGATGTCCAGATCGTAGTTGTTATGTTCTCACTCGTTTGGTAATAATGAAATAGGCTAAGAGAGATCCGACACCACTGCACCGGGCAGCTGCATATTTGATAAATTCCCAAATGGAGGACGGTGACTTTCCGCAACAGGTACGAAGGCAAACCGACCATATATTTTACTGTTTTTATTCACTCCTGACAAATGTATTCTTTACATAAAGTGTTTAAATGTGCAAAATAACAAAGTAAACATGCATCTATTCTTGGTTTGTAGTTAAAATTATAGGTATTTTAATTGAAATCAATAATAGACGCATCTCTATGTTTTTACTTTATTTATTTATTCACTTGTTAAATCCAGAATGTATAGTTGACTTCATCAAGCGTTTAAATTTTAAATCATTTTAATCGTGTTACTTTATCATCACTTTCAGGAAATAATGGGAGTCTTCAACAAGAACTGCATGATCACGTACGCTGCATACAGAAACATATTCCCTATTTGGGCGTTGGGAGAATACCGATTCCATGTATTGCAAGCCAGTTAATCTGGCCTTTGGTTGCCGTCCGAATTATTTCAACCTGTGGACAGTATAGAATGTTTGTGACTAACGAGTTTAGTAGTCTGCTAAAAAGAAAGCAAATTCGTTGAGAACGCCTGTAAATTTTTCTATTACTCATAAACACCTCTCTTAGCTTTCCCTGCGGCAGAGGAATTAAATATATAAATAAATAGAGATAAATTTTTATGTCGCTCATTTTGGGACGAAGAACGCAACTTTTTTCTAGCAATCAATTCAAATTTTTTACAAGTCGATTCAAATTGTACCAAAAAAAAATAAATGTTAACAAATCATGTGAGGTTCATTATACAAGAAATGAGATTTAAATAATTTTATAATTTTTAATAAATTTTAGTCAAAAGAGTAAGAATCTTAACGTAACGATAAAATTGCATCTTGATAATCAATTGGTTATAGGTTCAAATTAAGAAATAATTTTTTTATATATGCAAAGGTAAGATTGTTTAATGATTCTCATATTTTTACGTAATGAGGATTCTTTAGACATTATGATACATTAATTTTAAATAAATTTTAATCATTAATAAAGTATTGAATGAGTGTTAAAAAGTAGGTTTAGTTACTCATGATACAGTTGTACAAGTTTTATCTTCTATATCCTACAAAAACATGTATTTTAGTCTCTACACTTAACAGCTTTGATGCATCAATAGTTTTAATTATTTAATCTTGTTGCATCAATTACTTTGGTATTCATGTCATGTAACTTCATTAGCTCTAGGTTCTCTAACATTATCATAAAATTAGAATTGATAATGCAAAACTACCAAAAAAAATTGATGGTTGTTAAATTGATAGAAATTTGAAAATAAAAATTGCTTTTACTGTTCATCATTGCTAGAGGCGATTTTTTACTACAATGCATGGTAGAAGCATTATGTGATCTAGAAACAAGAACTTTTATATTTTCAAGCATTTTATGTAGTTAAAATGATGCAACAAGTTCCTAGTACTACAAGGAATATCACTACAAATTGCTACTCACATGCTACCTCATCTTACCTAAGAAGTGTATTTGAACTATGTAACCTCAAGACTCTCTTATTTAAGGTCTTTGAGAATTAGTTGATTAAGAGGAGTTAAAAGAATGAGATTCGCAAAAAAAAAAAAAAAGAGGTGTTGACAGAGAAAAAGAAAGAAGGAAGCAAATAAGAGAGAGGAGAAAAAGAAAGAAGAAGAAAGGAAAAAGGTATTGATAATGACTAAAATATAAAAAAAATTACTTGTATAGTAACTAAAATGAGTAGTTTCTAAATGTAGGATTAAAACAAAAAGATTTGTAAGTATATAAACCAAAACTTAAAAATAATACAATTATAGAGACTAAAACATAAAATGCAACACACGTTAAACTCAAATATTAGTATCATGTCATACACTACTAATGACATTAAATTTTTATTTTGTGATAAAGAGCAAAAAAGGCTTAAATAAGAAATAAAAAATTATTTTTAAGTACAAGAACTCAAACATAAAATTTGTGCAACTAGGGATGAAAATAAGTTAAGCTAAACAATACTTTATTTAAATATGTCTATTCTATTAGTTGTCATAAACTTATTTTTTAGGTTTGACTTAGCCCTTTTGAAAGTTAGATTTAACGTATAGTTTATTTACAGACGTATTTCATATTTAAGTTTCAATATGAACTTAACTTATCTCTAAATATGATAATCAAATAATAAACTAACGAAAAAAAAACTAATTGTTAAATAAATTATAAACTATAAATTTTAAAATAATTATTAGTAGAGATATAAGACAAAAGTAAAAATGTATAAGTTAGGTTATAATTTGTTTATATAATATAAGCATGTTTTTATTTGTTATAATTATTTATTTAAAAGTCTATTTTATAGTAAGACTTTTAAATAAGACATCAATTTATCCTTTAATAAGTTTATTAGCATAAATTTATATTTAGGTTAACATACTTAATATTTAAAAGTAAAAAATATATGATTTTAATAATTTATAAAAAATTATTATTTATTTAAATAGGTAAGTCTATTAAACTTAAAAGGCTTTCTAAATAGTTAAAACACTAACCTTTTTAATCAAATAGGATTTTATAAATTCTTTGACCTAGTTTATTTTTCAAAAAATCTTTACTTGACTTGGCTTGACCTTATTTAAGTTTGGTATGTCAAATGACTTGATCTATTCACTCTAACGTATAGGAACTAAACAAATAATTCAATCTAAAAGTTTATATTGTTAGTACCTTTCATTATTTATCCTATGGGATTCTCAACTTTGTCTTTCCAAAGGTTGTGAAAAAAATGCCAATGAACCAAACCAAGCTGGGAATTGAATTGAACTAATCCAATAAATAATTTAACCAATTATACAATTCTTGTACCAATTTAATATTTCCGAACTAGCTTGGGAATTGGCAATTTTAACTATTTCATGGTTTAAATTCCGGTAACCAATACAAAATTGTAGCAATAGGTTACAGGTAGGTGTGTGTTGCAAAGACTTTTCACAATTTTTTAGATGAATGTTGATGTTTTATAGTTAGCACACATTATGGGTTGTAAAAATTTGGAATATGTGAAGTCTTGTTGATAATTAACTTTTTTTATTGATGATCCTACGACTATTCAAATTTTGATTGGGAAAATATATATATATATATATATATTTTGACAAAGCTTAGATACAATTTTTTAAGTACATTCAGTGTTATTCTTCAATCAAAATTAGAATTTTACTTGAAAAACTCATGTAATAAAGGTTTACATTAAAGATTAATATATATTATTGAAATAAATTTTTAATTTGGATTTAAGAACACTAAACAATACTAAAATCATCTAAAAAATTATATTTAACTTTTTTTTCTCAAATATATTTAAAATGTATTTATTAAGAAAATTTAGTTCAGTTATTTAAATAAAATGTATGAATTGTTATAAATTTCTTAATACTTGTATTTGATTTTTACAAATCAATAAAAAAAACTCATTTAATATTAGTAGAATCACTTCTTCATGAACTAATATGTGCATTTGTAGTTGATGCACCAAATTAGAGTAGTTAAACTAAACTCTCATAAAATATAACAACTTCATTTTGGATTAATGAAATTGAATTTTTAGTTTACTTAAATTCAATTCACTTTTCAATATAGAACTAAACTCCGAGCAAGTCTAATATTCTTTAATGTTGACTTTTGAATCATTAATATGATAGTTGCCTTGACAAATAATTAAATAACTTTTGTAATTCAGTTTACCTTTTCTTAACCTCCTAAAATTTTAATTGTGTTGGTATAGCATCTTTTTGAATTAGATGTATAGAAAGCTTGACTAGTATTCCCTCCATCCTAAAACTTTAACTGTTTTCAATTATACCCTTAAATATAAATGAATTATATTTGTTTTTTTTTTCTTCTAAGTATCTACTAATGGAATATTAATTCTTAGTGGTATATTTGCATTGTAAATAGATATCACCATTATTAAAGGCACCTACAGTAATGGATGTAGGTACCAATAATACCAACCTATCAAAAGGGTGTGCACATATAGCAAAAGTGAATTCTTAATTGATGTGATAAGTTTGTGCATGTCACAATATTCTTAATAATATATCCAATTGCAGATGAATGCCACTGGCATAGGTGCAGATGACTAATTAAGTATATATTTGAATTAAAGTTAGGAGAGTTAAAAAAAATACTTCTATTTTTAAAGGAATAATTTTTTTATTCTTTATTTATGTATCAAAAATTGTATTTATACATTGAAATTCATAAAAATATTTTTAAAATTTTAACTCAAAAATCGTCTAAACACATATAGAAAGAAATAAACAAGTT
>JAMLFT010005053.1:0-18277 GCA_026544285.1 Pachyrhizus erosus | reverse complement strand
GCTCTTCCGATCTTTATTAAAATATAAATTTAAATATTATGAAATATATTTTATTTATACTTTTGTGTTTACTTTAAATGTTAAAAACTTAACAAATTTAATTATTTTTATATATTGATATTTTTTATATTATATTATTTATAGTAGAACAAAATAAAAAAATAATCATTAATTTATTTTTTATTCAAATTCAATTTATAATAGTTTTTTAAAAAATTAAAATAAAAAAATTAAAAAATCAAAACTAAAATTATTTAAAAATTAGAAAGAAAAAACTACTTTAAATGTATCTAAATTTAATTCAAATTTAAGATTAAAAATTCTATTTCAAATATGCGTTGTGGTGACTTGTACTAATTTCCTCCTTTCCTATCCCATGGCTGGATGGTTGACACTTAAAATTGCATTTAAGTCAATACCTATACCTACCACAACTTGAAAAAGCAACATAACACTACACATATGTTAGGATACATATCATTATTGCACCTGCTCGGCATCATATTCATGAGTAATGAGAATGAGGATCATATCACAATCTGCATCATATCACAATCTGCATCATATCACAAGAGCAAAAAGCCAAAAACTCCTTGCTTTGTTTGGACATTGAATGATTTTGAAAAGAAAAAGGTCAAATAGAAAAAACAATAAAAATAAATGTCTAGTGTGAACGAGTAAATGCATGTTTGTTTTGTCCTAAAAAGTGCCATGACACATGTTTTAATGCAGTTTAAAAAACAAATGAAAAAGTAGAGGTAAAGATTCCTTAATAATAATTGTTTTGTCAACAAATTTTCAAACATGTTTTATCAACTAAGAAATGAATAAATAGATTCTTAAGGTGTGTGTTGTTTTTTACCTTTTTCTTTCATACTCTTCCATGTATGACTTTTTATTTTTTACCTTTTCCATAACCATCCAAGACTGATTGTCTTTTCCAATAAAAACAACGATAAAAAAAAAAGAGTATATGACTGATTATCTAGTTATTCCCAGAATAAATCAGTGGATATATAATAAAAAATAAATGAAAAATAATATATATACAGTAGTTTATAGACGCAGGCTAAGGTTGCAAAACATGTTTCCCAATATATGGAAAATTAAAATAAATATCAAAATTTGTACTATCAAGGTAGTCCAAACTTACTCATATATAAAGTTGTCACTGTTATTAATTAATAATATGAGTGGATTTGGTATAACTTTTTTTAGCTTAATTTTTTTTCTTGAAAAGAGAAATTGAGTCAACCACTTTTTATTGAAAAATAAACTCTTAAAAAATATAAGTAATTTTTTTAATAGAGTAAAATTTGAAAATATACTGAATGTGGATGCTGTCTGAAACGCTCAAAAGCCTGATTAAATTGTATCAGTCACGAAAAATTTGCAAACAAACGAAGAAGATGAAACGGATTAGAAAGCAATCCCAACAATTCAAAGAATAAAACTGTGAAAGAAAGAGTTAGCAAATGCATAAAATGAAGATATGTTATTGTTAAAATTTTGAAAGAGGTCACAGTGTTAGAGAAGTATGATGATAAAATCTGGGTAGCAGGAGAATTTGGAGAACCAATTTTGGATTTTAGAGAGTAAGTAAAGAAAAATTTAAAAACGACAAACAGGAGATACATAGTCTCACCACACAAAGGAGTTAAAATAAAATTGAATAATAGAAAAAAGTAGGAAAAGTAAACGAACACTTCCTCATAGTTTAGACAGTAGATTCTATTTTGTATAATATAGAGTGGAAGTGGATAAACGAATTTAACAAAATTAAACTAAAATGGGAAAACACACACCATCCATCTTTGCACCCTTTATAGCGATTTCACAAAAGGCCCAAGTTATGCTGTACTTACTTTCACCTAAGGACTTTGTTATTGCACCTGTCGTTTTGCTCTTTGTACCGCTAACAATTTTTTTTTTTTTTTTTTTTTTACAAAAGTTGCTTTTTTGAGAGACCAGTTTCCATTGCTAAAACACGTTACATTTGCCAACCTAAAATACCCTTCAGAAATTAGTTTCTGCTGTGTATTGTAAAACTCATATATTTGTATTTCATTTTACAATAAAATTGACATCTCTTTTACAATACAGATACACAACTGTTATGTAGATTGACAACAGATACTATATCAATATCAATAAAGGGATATCGACAAATGTTATGAAATAGATAAAATTTTATAAGAAATACAATGTAACCTGTAATGTTTTTTTTTTTATTGACATACTTGTTACTCTGACTAATAGGATTATAGTTATGATTTTTTTTTGTAAGTCATCAATTTATTTGCATTATTTTATTTTATCCTTAACTTTATTCTAAAAAAAGTAATTAAAATTTCTTACCTTAAAAATAAATAAAAGAAACTAAACCATATATTATTTTATGAGATTTACAACTATAGTTTGTCAAAATTACTCCCACTTATCGTGTATGTTCTTTAGATAAAAAGGAAAAAATGTTTTATTTATATACAATTTTTTTTTCTATTACATCCTACTTTTTGTTCTTCACATGGATAGTGACAAAAAAGTTAATGAATAGATTAAAGTGTTGGATATGTGGAAGTGTAAAGGATCAAACTATGATAATTGATTCCAAACGATTAAGAAAGAAATTATTAAAATTGATTAGTCACTAAATATAATGGTATTATTTTGTATGCAAACAATTCATTGCGTCGCCATAAAGATAACGTGTATAAATATAAGAAAATGTACAACAACATTTCCATTCATCTAATATTAGTTTCACAAAATTTTATTCCAAAAAATAACAAAAAAAAACATGAAAAATGAAGACAAATATCATATAAGTAAATTAAGTAATAAATATAACCATATAATCCCATGTAATTAAATGGTATATGATATAATATAATCCTGAGCTATGAAATTTATATATGAATGACAGTGCATGATGCACGAGGCCTAAAAATTATACTCTATGGAACGGTTAAAGAGTAATATTTAGTATTATTAGTCACAAAAATATATTAATATTAATAAAAATAATCACAAATGGGTTGAACAATAACGATATTCAAGTGTTTTGGACAACAATCTTGAGTTATATAATGATTAGTCAGCGCCTTCAACAACAATCATGAGTTATGTTTTAACCAGTCAGAATAAATAAGTTTTGTTATGAATACAAAGGAGCCATCCACTTAGTCACATGCACATCCCATAGCCATTTAACCCAATTTTTTTTTTTTTTTTTTTAAAAGCCCTTGACTTATATACTCTTGTCATCAAATTGTGACATATAGCTCAACTCTTTATTTGATGGGATAAAATCCACATTAAATTTTAGGAAACATTTACATGACATAAAAACTCAAAAACATATTTATTAGTGAGTTACATAAAAATTTAAATACAACTTATATGGATAAAATTATTATAGAATTTGGGAAGTGTGAAGAGTAAAAAAGGGTGGAAATAGCATCATGTTTTGAGCAGGCCCAGAAGAAGCATTCTAGAATAGAACAGAATCCTATAAAAATCTAAATGTAAACCCTGTGAATGTGATTTCCTTCTCCCACTTGTTCATCTTCAACTTCATCTTTCCATTTCCTAGTTCCTAGTTCCTACTACCAATACCAATACCATGTCCTCTTTAACGTTTGAGGTAGCATCCAGCTTCTTCGGCCTCGCTTACCGCAACCCCAAACCCTTCACTCTTTCACTCCAAACCACTCTTCTTCCTCTTCTACGCAGAACTACCCCCCATTCCCAACCGCTAAACTACTCTCTCTCCGCTGCTCGCCGCTTCTCCGTCGCCGCCACCACTACTGCGCCCCCTCACTCCGAGGACTCCGACGTTTCCACCGTCATCCCACCTGATAATCGCATTCCGGCAACCATCATCACCGGCTTTCTTGGTTCCGGCAAGGTATCCATCCTGTTCCTTCCCTTTTTCTTATTAATAATAAAAAATTAAAATGACAGCGTCTGAACTCTGAACTGGTTTTTACGTTGAGCAGACGACACTGCTGAACCATATTCTGACCGCGGAGCATGGAAAGCGAATTGCTGTTATTGAGAACGAGGTATGTGCCTATGTCATGGAATTTGCGCAATTACGTGGTTATGTGAATTTGAATGTCATTGTTTCGGTTAATCTGTTTCTTAGTGCTTACTCTCTGCATTGCTTGTAGTTCGGTGAAATTGATATAGATGGTTCTTTGGTCGCGGCCAAAGCTGCTGGTGCTGAAGATATTATGATGTTGAACAATGGCTGTCTTTGCTGTACTGTCAGGGGTGATCTTGTCAGAATGATTTCCGAATTAGTCGCCAAGAAGAAAGGAAAATTTGACCACATTGTTATTGAGACTACAGGTAACTGACTAATTCCATTTTTTTTTTTTTTTTTTTTTGTGTCTCTATGTAACTGTTGCTGTGCCTTGGTTTTAGTTGAATTGGAGTTTTGAACTGGTAGAGTTTATTCTTAATTAATATAGATGTCATGGACCTCCTTGTTAGTTGTTATGGTTGGGCTTAGTGTGACTTGTTTTGGTGGTTGTACTTTGACAGGTTTGGCAAATCCAGCACCAATAATCCAGACCTTTTATGCAGAGGAAAATATTTTTAATGAAGTCAAATTGGATGGTGTTGTTACTCTGGTTGATGCCAAGCATGCCGGTTTTCATCTTGATGAGGTTAAGCCAAAAGGTGTGGTCAATGAGGCTGTGGAACAGATTGCATACGCAGATCGCATAATTGTAAATAAGGTATTGACTAATTCATTCTCGTGGTAGAATGACTACAGTTCTGCATAAATGAAACATTTGGATTATTTAAGGCATGCCAGTTTTGATTTGGTAACTGGCCAGCCAACTGATGGATAGATTATTTTTATTGTAGTATGGTCAGACTTGTCTTTCCATACATTCAATGTGGTGTTATTTGTAAAATTCTACGTTCCAGGTTATGAAATGAAGTGAATACTTTCTTTATGCCTAATATAATATTATTGTCTATCTTGCCCCAGACTGACCTAGTTGGTGAATCAGACATTGCTTCTTTGGTTCAGCGGATAAGGGTTGGTGTCTTTCTCTTCCTATTGTACCTAAGACTTTAGTTTTTATTTTGATTTTCTTTCATTATTTGAGCCCCAAATAAATTTGGTTTGTTTTTAATTCAGAAAATAAACAGCTTGGCCCACTTAAAGCGGACAGAGTATGGAAAAGTTAATTTGGATTATGTACTTGGCATTGGGGGCTTTGATTTGGAGAGGTAGCTTTTTGTTCTTGTTTCCTATTTCCTGGATTTGGATTGTTTAAGAAAAAGGCAATCTAAATTTGGGCTTACTTGTTCTCTGCACAAGGAGTTCTTGTTAATCATATGGTTCCTGCGTAACCATACCCATTTCATATATAAGCAGTTCCAATATATCTTGGTCTTTTTATACTGAAATTATTCTCGTTTTTGTAGCTGACCATTTATACTGAAATTATTTTTATTTGTCTACTATTCGTAGTCCATAGAAATATATCTTTGAGAACCGTTGGTGTTAATTCTTTTCCTCTATGGCGATAATGCTCTTAGTAGTACTTAGTTTCCTCTACCCTTGTCAAATTTCTTGCTTCCGTGCTATGTAATCCATAACCTTAGATGGATATTTCAAATACTCTGCTTCAATATTATCATTATATTTCCAAAACTTCATATATGATTTATGTGTTTTCTTGATCTTCTACAAGGATTGAGAATGCCATTAATGATGAAGGTGCAAAAGAAGATCATGACCATATCCATGACCATGAGCATGAGCACCATGACCATGATCATCACCACCATCACCATGATCATTCCCATGACCACAAGCATGGTACCTATTATTTTGTCTTGAGTCAGAGCTGTTTACATGCCATTTTGTTCAGTGCACTGGTTGCATCTCAATTCATACAGAGATAGCTTGTAGAATGCTATTATTTTTATTGTGTATTTGGGAATATAAATCATTTTGTTTTTTGTACAGAACACCATGATCACCACTCTCATGATCATAGTCACGATCCTGGTGTTTCATCTGTCAGCATAGTTTGTGAAGGAAGCTTAGACCTTGAGAAGGTTAGCCGTCAACATATACTTAATGCCAAGTGTATCAATTTCTCTTTCCCATTTGTATGCTTGGGGATTGCCTTCTATATAGGATGTTTATGTACATGTAAGAAGTCAATGTTGGCATTTACGTACTAAAAAGACTATCTTTCTCAGGCAAACATGTGGCTTGGTACCTTGTTGCTGGATCGTAGTGAAGACATTTATAGGATGAAGGGACTTCTATCTGTTCAAGGAATGAATGAGAGATTTGTCTTTCAGGTTAGTTTAAATTCCTTTACTGTGATGGGGTTGCTACATGGATCTTGAATGAATTCCTTAAATTTTTTTACATCTTGGCTATTCATTGTTGTTATTATCCATCAATCAGGCGAACATTTTCTCCCCTTTGCCCTCAGCGACTCTGACTATTATAGTTTATGTCCAGTTTCACGGAATTAAGCATAGTTTTTTCTGTAACAGGGAGTTCATGACATATTTCAAGGTTCACCTGAAAGGTTGTGGGGGCCAGATGAACCAAGGATAAACAAAATTGTATTCATAGGAAAAAACTTGGATGCTAAGGAATTGGAAAAGGGATTCAAGGCCTGTTTACTATGATAATAAGAAGTTCTCTAGGGTGCTTTAATTATCTCTCTTTCGGCCAATGACACACATTGAAGATACGAGTGAGCCTATATATACCATGTGGAACTCTGTACTGACCGACTACATATATAGTGAAAAGTGTTCCATTTCTAAAATACCTTTAGTTTTTTTCAGGGCGTCAAATGTGATTGCAGTATTTTTAAATATTTTTGCTTGGTTGTTTCAAATAGTCAAGTGTTATTTTAACGTTAAAGAGCTTCACTTTGTTAAGAAAAATCAAACGAGAACATCAAACTTTTACAAATCAAAAGATTTTAATCAAAATTAATGACAATACAAATAAATTTGTTAAAGTTATTATTGTTATTTTTACTTTTTGATGTCATAACTATAAAAGTTCTCTTCTAATCTTCTAGTCTTTATAATACTCAATCACAAGCAAATTAGCTCTACGTTGAAATGTATGGTGTCAAGTCATCTATGTTGTGCTGGTCTTCCTTGCGAAGGGTTTCAAATACAGCATATCTCCTAACCTTCTCATACTCATCAGTTCCATCAGTGATTGCAACTTCAAAGTGTGGTGACATTTATATGAAATCCCAAACAAGCTTATGCTGCTTTTCACTTCATCGTGATTCTCTTCCTTGGCATGCGGTAACACTGTGGGCACAATGCTCTCCTACCCTCTAAGGAGCTAGAGTCATGTAGAACCCTTGTGCCAAGTGCCCTGCCAACGAAGGCTTTCTGTCGAGTAAAAAAGCTGGTTGTTGGTCCCCATGAAACATTGATGGTGCTTGGATGGAATAGGATGGTTTTTCTTTTCCTTGATTAAAAGGGAGATTAAGTTGTCGATCAAGTAGATTTCATTGGGTGTGGAGGTAGAAGTGGAAGGCTTTCTGCGAATAAAAGGGATGATTGTTGGTCTTTGTAACACATTGATGATGTTTGGGCTCAATGAGTTTTTTTATTTTTATTTATTACTATGTGGTTGAAGTTATATAAAAAGTTTATTTAGGACTAACAAAATTCTAAAATTGAAAATTTCTTTATTTCTCCCACCTTCACCAAAGATTGCCTTTTATTTTTACTGACTAAATAGAGTTACAAATGGATAAAGTTGAACTTAGTTTAACTAGATTCGATTAGATAAGATATTTTGCTTAAAGTTTGATATGCAACTCTTTTTAATTTGAATTTTATTTGATTTATGTTCATGAATAACTTAGTTCAAATTATTAACTTGTCTTAATTTAAATTTATTATTATATTATATTTTTATTTATTTTTTCATTTCAAAAAAATTAATATACAATTAATTTGAATTTAATATTATACACATCTCAAATTAATTTATGAATCAAAGGAGTTAAAATATACATGTTTTAATTTTGATTCAAAATATATGTAATTTAAGTTTAATTTTTATTTAATGATCTCAATATTTAATTAATTTAGTTCATAGATCAAATTTAATAAATTAATTATTTAATTAAATTTTAAATTAATTTAGTTGATTGTTGGTTCTCCTTCATTAATATTAATCTTTGATAAGGATTCTCTCTATCATTTCTCTTTCCATCTTGTCTGTTTCTTTCTAATTCTTCTTTTTCTCTACATCATTTATCCATTTTTTATTTTTGTCTTTTAGTACGGTTGGGGGAGAGTCCAGTTTGTTAATATTTAAGGAATCGCTCAAAATCTTTTCCTATCAAGAGATTGAATTAGGATATTAAGTTCATATAAATAATAAACTTAGTCAAAACAATGAAATATAATAAATAATAAAACTTATTTATTCTCTATAATAGATGTGCTTTGTATTTAGTTTTTAATTTTATTTGTTAATTTGCTCTAATATCTGACATTAGAGTATTTTATTGAATAATGATGTGATTGACAGAAATTAAAGAATAAATTTAATATTTCATAAACAAGAAAGAGAAAATTAAAAATAATCTAATATAGAAAAATTTCTACAAAAGTAAAATTTGGATAAATACTAAAATAAGAAGAAAATTTTAACAAGACTAAAGAAAAAAACTAGCGTGTCATATTTAAGCCTGAATTATAGTAATATATAAGAGCGAGCGATATTGGAATGGAATGGAATCGAAAATAGCAAAGGAAACAAACCCCAGTAGGGTTTTTATTCCCGCTCTACTGACAAAGTGAGAAGAAGGGAGTGAGTCTATCTATCTTAATTCTTCACTGACGAGTGGCGACTCTGAATGTTGAATTGAAACCAAAGCCCAAACCTAAACCAAACCCTAAGCAGCGAAACGAACGCCATGTATCTCTACAGTCTGACTCTGCAGCGCCCCACGGGCATCATCTGCGCCATCAACGGCAGTTTCTCCGGCGGCAAGAGCCAGGAAATCGTGGTGGCCCGCGGCAAGGTCCTGGATCTCCTCCGCCCTGACGACAACGGCAGGATCCAAACCATCCTCTCCGTTGAAATATTCGGCGCCATCCGCTCCCTTGCTCAGTTTCGCCTCATTGGCGCCCAGAAGGACTACATCGTCGTGGGCTCCGACTCCGGTCGCATCGTAATCCTCGAATACAACAAAGAGAAAAACGTCTTCGACAAAATTCACCAAGAAACCTTCGGCAAGTCCGGTTGCCGCCGAATTGTCCCCGGTCAGTACCTGGCCATCGATCCCAAAGGTAGGGCCGTTATGATTGGTGCCTGCGAGAAGCAGAAACTCGTTTATGTTTTGAATAGGGACACTGCTGCCAGGTTGACCATTTCTTCCCCTTTAGAGGCTCACAAGTCGCATACTTTAGTTTATTCAATTTGCGGTGTTGATTGTGGCTTTGAGAACCCTATTTTTGCTGCTATTGAACTGGATTACTCTGAGGCTGACCAGGATTCCACTGGTCAGGCTGCTTCTGAGGCTCAGAAGCATTTGACCTTTTATGAGCTTGATCTTGGCCTCAACCATGTTTCCCGTAAGTGGTCTGAGCAGGTTGATAATGGTGCTAGTCTTCTTGTTACTGTTCCTGGAGGTGGTGATGGCCCCAGTGGGGTGCTTGTCTGTGCTGAGAATTTTGTTATTTATAAGAATCAGGGACATCCTGATGTTAGGGCTGTGATTCCTCGCCGGGCCGACTTACCCGCCGAGCGTGGCGTGCTTATTGTGTCCGCTGCCATGCATAAACTCAAAAACATGTTCTTCTTCCTCCTGCAGACTGAGTATGGCGATATTTTTAAGGTCACCTTGGAGCACAACAATGACCGTGTCTCGGAGTTGAAGATTAAGTATTTTGATACTATTCCTGTTACGGCTTCCATGTGTGTGCTCAAGTCTGGGTTCTTGTTTGCAGCGTCCGAGTTTGGGAACCATGCTTTGTATCAGTTTAAGTCTATAGGGGATGAGGATGATGTAGAGGCGTCCTCTGCCACCTTGATGGAAACCGAGGAAGGTTTTCAGCCTGTGTTTTTCCAGCCCAGGAGGCTGAAGAACCTTGTTAGGATTGACCAGGTTGAGAGTTTAATGCCCATAATGGATATGAAGGTCAGTAATCTCTTTGAAGAGGAAACTCCTCAGATTTTTACTCTTTGTGGGCGTGGTCCTAGGTCATCGTTGAGGATCCTGAGAACTGGTTTAGCGGTTAGTGAGATGGCTGTATCCAAGCTTCCTGGTATACCTAGTGCTGTTTGGACGGTGAAGAAGAATGTTATTGATGAGTTTGATGCATACATTGTTGTTTCATTCACTAATGCCACACTTGTGCTCTCCATTGGTGAGACTGTTGAAGAAGTCAGTGACAGTGGGTTTCTTGACACTACTCCCTCTCTTGCTGTTTCTTTGATAGGAGATGATTCTCTCATGCAGGTTCACCCAAATGGTATTAGGCATATTAGGGAGGATGGTCGTATTAATGAATGGAGAACTCCTGGAAAGAGGACTATTTCAAAAGTTGGATCCAATAGACTTCAAGTGGTTATTGCACTGAGTGGAGGGGAGCTTATATACTTTGAAGTGGATGTAACTGGTCAGTTGATGGAGGTGGAGAAACATGAAATGTCTGGTGATGTTGCTTGTTTGGACATTGCTCCAGTACCTGAAGGCAGACAAAGATCTCGATTCCTTGCAGTTGGGTCTTATGACAAGACCATCCGCATCTTATCACTTGATCCTGATGATTGTATGCAGGCTCTAAGTGTACAAAGTGTTTCTTCAGCTCCAGAATCTGTTCTTTTTCTTGAAGTTCAAGCATCTGTTGGCGGCGAGGATGGTGCAGATCATCCTGCTAGTCTTTTCTTGAATGCTGGCTTACAGAATGGTGTCTTGTTTAGAACTGTGGTGGATATGGTTACGGGTCAGCTTTCTGATTCTCGTTCCCGATTCTTAGGATTGAGAGCCCCAAAGTTGTTTCCCATTATTGTGAGAGGAAAGCGTGCTATGCTTTGCTTGTCAAGTCGACCTTGGCTTGGTTATATTCACCAAGGACATTTCCTTTTAACACCCCTTTCATATGAAACCCTCGAATATGCCGCCTCATTTTCATCTGACCAATGTGTGGAAGGTGTAGTTGCTGTTGCTGGTGAGGCCTTGAGGATTTTTACCATTGAAAGATTAGGAGAAACGTTTAATGAAACTGTAATTCCATTAAGGTACACGCCAAGGAAATTTGTGCTGCAACCCAAACGGAAACTTCTGGTGATGATTGAGAGTGATCAGGGAGCATTAACTGCAGAAGAACGTGAAGCTGCAAGGAAAGAGTGTTTTGAGGTTGCTCAAGCTGGGGAAAATGGTACTGGAAGTGCGGATCAAATGGAGAATGGTGGTGAGGATGAAGATAAAGATGATCCACTTTCAGATGAGCATTATGGTTATCCAAAAGCTGAATCAGATAAATGGGTTTCCTGCATCAGAGTTCTTGATCCAAGGACAGGAAATACTACTTGTCTTTTGGAGCTTCAGGAGAATGAGGCTGCTTTCAGCATATGCACTGTAAATTTCCATGATAAGGAATATGGAACTCTTTTAGCTGTTGGCACAGCAAAGGGACTGCAATTTTTGCCCAAAAGGAGTGTAACTGCCGGATTTATTCATATTTATAGGTTTGTAGAGGATGGAAGATCTCTTGAACTTCTTCACAAAACTCAGGTTGAAGGTGTTCCTCTTGCTCTATGTCAGTTTCAAGGAAGATTACTTGCAGGGATAGGACCCGTGCTCAGGCTGTATGATTTGGGAAAAAGACGATTGTTGAGAAAATGTGAGAACAAGCTATTCCCCAACACAATTGTCTCTATTCATGCATATCGCGATCGGATTTATGTTGGTGATGTCCAAGAGGTATTTTTCTATTTTATATCTATAGCTGTTGAATATCCAGGTATTTGAGTGGAGCATTCTGGCAACGAATTTTTGTCATGAATTCTGACATTAATTTGTCTGTGTCCTGCAAACTTTGATATTATAATTTTAATGGTTTGGTTTTTATCGCAAAGATTCAGGGGACTTTTTCTATTTTAAAAAGACTTGGCTAAGGCTTTTTGGTTGTGACTTATTATTCTCTGAATTCTGCAAATAGACAGCATACTTTTTCTCAGATTCAATGTGCTGCTGCTCTACATGTTCCGTTTAACTGGATAAAATCTTCAGCTAATTGTGTGCTTTGCCTTCTCTCCAGTCTTTCCATTACTGCAAGTATAGGCGGGACGAAAACCAACTTTACATATTTGCTGATGATTGCGTTCCAAGGTGGCTTACTGCGTCGTACCACATAGATTTTGACACTATGGCTGGAGCAGACAAGTTTGGAAATATTTATTTTGTGCGGTTGCCACAGGATGTTTCAGATGAGATTGAAGAAGATCCTACTGGTGGGAGGATCAAGTGGGAGCAGGGAAAGCTGAATGGAGCTCCCAATAAGGTGGAAGAAATTGTACAGTTTCATGTTGGTGATGTGGTCACATGCTTGCAAAAGGCTTCTCTTATACCAGGTGGTGGAGAGTGCATTGTATTTGGAACAGTTATGGGAAGTGTTGGGGCATTACATGCCTTCACTTCACGAGATGAAGTTGATTTCTTTTCTCATTTGGAGATGCATATGAGGCAGGATCACCCACCTTTGTGCGGCAGAGACCACATGGCATATAGGTCTGCCTATTTTCCTGTTAAGGTATACCTAATTAATATTATGCTGTTTGTTCTTTTTATTCAGTCATTGGAGAGCATTATTTGCAACAAGAGCATCCTTCCTGTTATATTTTCATTGTTGTTCCTGCTTCAAAAGCACCTTTTATCTTCTGTCTCTAATAAAAGCATGGACACATTAAAATATGCTAATTGTTTATTGTGTTTTTTTTTTGTTTTATCATTAAATTTTTACCAATTTCTAAAAGTCCTGCATTATTGTGTAGGATGTTATTGATGGGGATCTATGTGAGCAATTCCCAACATTGCCAATGGATTTACAGAGAAAAATTGCTGATGAATTGGACAGAACCCCTGGAGAGATACTGAAGAAACTTGAGGAAGTGCGAAATAAAATTATTTAAGAAATTGTACTCTGAGAGGTATGATACCCTATTTCTGTTTATTTGGCCTGACTGTTTATATTATTGTTTTCATTATAGTAGGACTATAAGCAGTGCTTTGAGATGTAATTTTTTATGTCCAAAAGAACTTCATTAACTAACATACCAACCGATAATGCATAAATAAGGGGAAAATTCTTTTGTTCAATGTTTATATGGTCTGATATTTTCAAAGCAGTTGCAAAACATGGCAAATCAAAGATATCGTTTCCCTTTTTCTCACCTTTAGAGTGGGTCTTAAATTCTGGGTAGCTAATGAGAAATAGAAACCCGCACATAGTAGTTAGTTGATAATTATTGATGAGAGGGAAGTTAGAGAACAGCAAATGCTGCTGCTTAAATAGATCATCACTGTTCCACTTAAACTACTTCTGTCTGTTGCTATGTAGGTCCCCAGACGATGACAATGATAACTAATCTTTAATAAATTTGTACTTACTTTACTGTTATTAAGAATTTTGATTTGATGAATGTTTTATACTGTGTTTTGGTGTTACGTCCAGGTCATAGTGGAAATTTGTTTTTCTGGTAAGTTGTTTGCCCGCAGTTAGGTCACTACTAACAAAGTGAAGTGAGCTTGTGTATCTCATTCATACGGGAAGGGTGATTTCTTGTCCTGTATAATTCGGAAGGTGGTGAAGGACCGGACGGTGACTCTTTACCCTATTGAAATGAAAACCCAAACACCTCAGTTGGCAATTTTATGTTGTAATTACCAATTAGTCGTAATTAACTGTTATCACGCTTCGTGGCTATGATAACGTGCTCCATCTCTCTCTTATCTACAAGTCACTCAGCATCCTGTCTTGTACTCAATGAGATGTTTGACTTAACTTTGATTTGATTTATAGTCTAGAATATCACCGCTTTACCATTTTAGGGAAAAGTAGGTTCTAGTTCTACTGAGTTATAATAGAGCAGTTTTTCAAAATTGAAAACATTTTAGTGTACCTATCAAAATACTTCATTATGCATGAAAGAGATGTTTGAGGAGAAATATTTATTTTATTGTTGTGCTAATGTAGTGGGTAATCGATTGATGATTGGTGTTGAATTTGTGGTACTTGCTTTATACATGGTTTGTTATTGATTGTGACTAATGTTGAAATGATTATCGAAGCAGACTTTCCTTTCAAGATATTTTTTTTAAATGCAAATGAAAATTTATTAAGATCAAGCTCCAAGGACAAGGAGCGCCCGAGCTATAAAGGTAACCGGATACAAAATTGTTACAACTTGTAAACAAAACCAAGACCAAACGAAAAGCTGTCTACGAGGTACAAAATCCTTCCAGCCAACACGCCTTTGATAGTATCAACCAAACTGGGATGTAGCCATCTACGAGCGAATACCTTTGCAACTTAAGCAAAATAAGCTTTACAAAGCTGAAGTCCAATATGTTTGTAGCCTCCTATAGCCTCTAACAATTCCATAAAATATTTCTCTGCCATGAAACAGCTGACTATTCCAACTTATGGAGCTAAGTTCCCCCCGCTGCTTCGGACCTCCCTTATCACTAATAATTTACAATCCACCAATACTGTGTCCACTGGATTCAATGACCAGCAAGCATAGGAATGCATAAAACGACCCCTATCCCGCACCGCAGCAATGCATAAAAAATTTGCCACACCCCACGAGACATATTACACCCAAAGAACAGGTGCTGAACATCTTCTACCTCCCAATCACACTATTTACACCGCACCCCACTTGGTTGAATGATTTCTCTGCGAGATAAATTTTGAAGGGTTGGGATCCTACATTGATACATCTTACAGACAAAAAATAACACCTAAGAAGGTATACCTTTCATCCACAACTTCTTAGAAAACTCAACCTCATGCCCCTTTCTATTAGACAGAATTACCTTGTATGCTGACTTCACAGTATAACGGCAAATCTTATCTTCGAAACAAATAATCCTTTTACCCTCCCCCCCGCCCCCCCCCCCCCCCCAGAAATAAACATCTCCAATTCCACAAAAACTCCCACTTATCTGCCACCTTAACTTCCTTATTCACAGCTAAATTATACAATCTTTAAAATTTCGCTTTTAATATACCTCCCTTCACCCATGGATCCTTCCCATCTCCCAACTTCGTACATAGTGAATTTGAAAACCAATTTTGTTGAAAATTCCATACCCTTTCTAAAGAATTTATACCCTTCCACCAATTTGAACACAACCTTCCCTCCCTTCCTCGCCCTCCACCTAGACTTTCCTTTTCAGATTAGCTAGTTCTTACGGTTCACACTCTTTTTAATTCCCATTATGCAGAAGTAACTTAAAGGTGCACATCTTGTATGATTTCTTGCCGATTAGAGTTACGAAAAATTCATGCGATCCCTTACGTGGATAAAACGGAAATGCTCGAAGTGACGACTCAAGCAGTGAATGTACATTATGTATGTACGACCGTATGTTATTTGGAAATTTATGTACCATAGAAATTAATTAGGAGTATAGACATGTGACATGCCGTAGCCTTTTCGAGTTATACAATGATACTCCTATTACACATGGAGTCTATACTTGGTATAACATTTGATATAATTACAAGTCAAATAAGAAGTTGAGCCTAAAATATAACCAAACCAGGTGTTCCTTTCTTTATAAATTAATTTAAACTGTACACTGGCTTTAGTGGGCATAGAAAAAAAACACATTAACTGGAGAGTAAACCGAATTGGGTTCGGGGACATACACGAGATTATAAACAATAACTTACCATTGTTGCCAGTCCATCTGGTACACACAAGGCCTATTTGTTGCCTCCATTGTTTGTTTTCAAAATAAGCATTTATGGTATGAATTGTCTAGAGATCAGACTTAACCAAATGTTCGTGTTCTTCTTTCAGCTCTCTCTCCAATCTTGTATTTCCATAGTGAGATTTCTGCTCTATCCAATCAATAATATCCGAGAATACAATCTGCAAATTTTCTTGTGGCTCTCCATACAGCAGACCGTGCCACATTTCTGGATACAACTTTAGTGTCTTATCCGGGCTTAAGGCATCATCATATAGTTGTCTGCTAACTGCTTTATCAGTCACTTGATCTTCCTCGCCATGTAAAACTAGGAAAGGTAGTGAAACCTAACCAAAATGCAGATTCTTCACCAGTTTTACATTAAATTCATTAAGCGTTAATGAGTTTGGCACTCAGGAAAATATTAGAAATTTGACAAACCTCATGTAAACTATGCTCAATTTCTGCACTGACCCTGAAAAGTTCGTATGCTGTTCTCAGGCGAGGCTTTCCTTTGTAGCAATAGCGGTTAGCTCTAATCTGAAATAATAATAGATTTATCTTCTACCACACGTTGTTTTTTTGGCATATGTGAATATGACAAGAATTGTAATCAATGGCTCATAGTTTTTAGTTAATTAGTTACTTTAATATCTAGTCTTTATTACTAATTATATAAATACTTTAATGATCAATTGTTTCAAATAGTTGATGGTTAAATGAGATGACATTTGTCATTAGGAGTTACCCTTGACTCCACTAATCAAAATTGCTTGCATTCTTTTATTTTTGTCAACTGAATTCGTATTAAAATTTTAATAAGCCAGCCTACCAACTTTTACTAAATTAAAATACTTCTCCAACAAAAAATTAAGGTCGATTCAATGCATAACTGCATTTAACAAAAAAACTTTTTTTATTTTACCCCACATATCCTTGCTTCTAATAAGATTAGGTTTGAGTGAACAAGTATGCATAAACTTAAACAAAAAAACTTGTAACTATCTGCTCAAATACCTCTTCTCTGACTTTAGGCTCTTTAAAGGCAACATCAACGATATCTGGGCCAGGGACTATTCTCCACGAGGGAACAACTTTGCTGAGTGCACTCAGTATACTAATCATCACTGTGTTGGGTTTCATTTCTTCTGCAATCTGCAAAATATTTACAGATACAACTTAAAATTTTAAAACGCTTCTATGCATTTTAAAAGTAAAAATGCCTTAAGTAGTAATCTAATAAACTTAAAAAATCTAATTTATTATTTCTTATTATATTTCATTCAAATTAAATAATTTCTATAATTGTTTTTTTGCAAATTATTGTTTGAATTGATTGATTACCAATTACATAGTTTATGTTTAAAATTGATAAGTCACATTCTGAAGGCAATGTATTCTACATGTGACGCAAAATGTGAGGGACGACTTTTACAACGATTTAGCTTAGAAAATTCAACGGACCTTCGATGTCAAGTAGGAATATCGGTCAAACGGAAACGCTGAAATATTTGGCTTTAACGAATCAACTAAAATATAATATATCAAATAGCTCTACTTCATATTTAAACATGACGTAAGATTACGTTTGAGAACATTTTCAAATATATATTTTATACTGTCAAATAATTATATAAATAAATTTAAAATATTCAGTTATCAAAAGTAAAAACAAAAACTATATCTATTTCATGAGATATATTTTCCCATTGAAATTATAGAGAAAATTTAATGATTGATAATACAAACAATTCAATAAAAAGGATTTTGATGCACCTCATCTACATAGAATAACTCACAAAATAAATCGTGATCCACAGTAGTTTTCTTTTTGCATCTCTTACGTGATTATCTCGCTAACAATTTTGTAAAACAAAGAGTTCTGAAGTCTATAATTGTGTATCTTTCTGTATCTCTTATGTGAGTATCTCGCAAACAATTTTGTAATACTTAAGAATTTTGATGCCGATAGTTTGATTCTTTCTGTATTTCTTACGTGATTGACTCGCAAACAATTAATGTATGATATTCCCTGATTATTAAAAAGAAACTTTGCATCGTAAAATAAACTTGAAGATGCCTTTAAATTAAGCCAATTTTGAAGCAGTAAATGCAGTTGCAGATATCTACGTACATCACACATTGGATTTGGTGAAGACAACTTAATCGATGTTTCATATCATAATATTATATAAAATTATTGTAAAAAAAATAATTATGTTTTATAATTAAATTTATAAAAAATCATTTAAAATAAAAAATATTGATATTATTTTATAATTATTTAAAGAAAAAAATTGTACATT
>JAMLFT010005052.1:0-18280 GCA_026544285.1 Pachyrhizus erosus | reverse complement strand
CTTAAAGAGGTTAAAAAATATTTTATCTTAAAAAGGAAGCTAACTTATTAATTTTTTCATTTAAATTATAGGAAACATTTGGCAAAATAGAAATTTTTTTAGGATCAAGAATAATGTTTCTTAAAAATTATGAATTATGAATTCTGAAAATTATAATTTACATGACTAAAATTTATTTAATTAGTTATGAATATACTTGATAACGCTTATACATGTTTTTTTGAGGATAAAGAAACTATTTATCACATTTAATAAGAAACTATTTCAAAATTTTATTTAATTATATTAGAAAGTGATATTTTATAATATTAATTTTTTTTTCTTAACTTAAAAATGTTAGATTTTCATCTTCTTATAAAAATAATTTTATGAAAACATAAGAAAAAATATTCTCAAGAAATATTATTTTTTATCATAAAAAAAAATAAGTATTATAGACATTAGAATTCTGAGAAATTATTTTTTTAACCTAACACCCCTTTAAGGCTGAATTGGGTGTTGAAAAGACAATTACCTTTCTTATTAATTAGGTTATTTTTCATGTCAATATTTATAAGAGTTATTTTAAAATAAGTAATGTTATTTAACAAAATTTTTATTAAAGTAAAAGATATGACATTATTTATATAAATATAATTATTTAATTAATTTTAATTAATAAAAATATCTATATATTTTAGTCTCATTTAAATAACTTATTTAATATTTATCGTTAAAATAATAATAAAATTCTCAAGTCTAAAATAGAGTAGATGACTGATTAAAAAAGTTTTTAAGCAACTACGCTCTCTTAGTTGTTTATTGTTGAACATGGCTACTAATTATGTTGAGTGCTTCCTATAATATAATTATTTTTTATGAAACATCATTATTTGGGTTTCTAATTGTTGGCTTATGGTGATTATGAAAAAGCTTATTGGCTAGCAATATTAATGGAACCTACAGCTAGTTAAGTGTAGCTTTTAGGCTGGACCATTGTTTAGTCACCCAAACCAACAACACCCTTTACTAAGTTCTTAATGCATGTTTATTTTTTGTTAATACATGTAATGCCTGTTTATTTCAAAATTAAGTATAATTAAATTTTAATATAGTAATTAATTTTGGATTGTTAAATATTGTTGATAAGTTTGTAGAAATTATTTTCAGTCATAAATTGTGTACTAAAACACATGCATAGTATAACGATCTCCAGTGATCTCAACGTTAACTTTCGCTTAAAAAAAAAACGTTAACTTTGAAGCGGTGTAAATTACAGCTACTAATGACATGTTTAAGACAATTCATGATAATTAAGATTGTTTAATAAATTTTATGCTATATTTTTTTTTGTACATTTTATGCTTTATATGATCCTTGCTTTTTTGAAAAAAAAAAGAAAAAAGAAGAAGAAAAGATTATCCTTGCTTCAATTTTTTTCTCCTTTAATGTACCATCTGTGTTAATTTATCACTCTTTTAATTTAAACAAAGGTCTTGCTAACCCGTGTTTTAATATATTTTTTATTAAAAATTATATAAAAATGTAATTCAAAATCATAAAAAAAAAAAACATAACTTTACGTATTTTAATATATTTTTTAAATTTCTTAATCAATATTTTAAGGACACTGATTATCATTTCCTTTTAAAGAATTGGACTTAACAATCAATAGTTGTAATGAGCTTATTTAGAATGAAAAATATTAGTAATACTTTTTTAAATTTATTAAAAATCATAAAATATATGAATCTCATTTTATGTGTTACTCTTGATTTTATATTTTTTATTTAAAAATAAAATAAAATTGTGATGGCATGGGCAATTAGTGGGATTGTGTATTCATGAAGGAATCTATGATAGGTCACGGGCAATCCGGCATCCCCAATTTCCCCACCATCAAAAATCAAATTAGAGGCAATTACTTGTTACTAACTAACCCTGGCCCATGAGATGATGGGAACGCTTTTCATAAGTTCTTTATTCTCGTTTGTTACATTCATATTCTTTACAAGTAAACTTTCCACACCTTCGGTCTTATTAATTTTTATGCCAAAAATTCAGGTTTTAGAAAAGTTCTTCTTCTTCTTTAATTACTCTAATGATTTTGAATAATGTAAAGGTTAACCAATTAATTTACGAATAGAACATACTTTTTCTAGTGCTTTTTATATCACTTGATTAACTTATTCTTTAAATTTTTAAAAATCAATTAATTTAGTTAATAATATTAAATTTATTTTATATTTTATTTTTTTACAGTATCTTTAACAATCATAAGAAATTCTCTTATTTTTTATTGATTTTAATTATTTTTATTTCTCTCATCAATAATATATTTATTGTTATCAATTTTTATTTAATATATATATATATAGTAAAATTCTTAAAATTTCTCTATACAAGATACAGTAGTATACAATATTAATTTTAATTTATTTTTAATAACATATAATATGTAAGTAGTATACAATATGAAAATATAAGTAATATTTACATAATATTACATATGTTATATAATACATAAAACTCTCATAATAGAAAAATGTATTGTTTTAAAGAAAAAATAAAAAAAATAAAAGTCAATAATTAGTTGTTAAGAAGAATCAATAGTTAAAAGAGAAAACAAAATAAAAGAAAAAAAAAAACTCTACAACAAACTAACATGAGTCAAGATAAGAGAAGTTTTTAGTGATATAAGTGATAGATAATAGATATCTCAGATATATTTTTCTTTTCAAAAACAATCTGAGATATATTTCTCTTACAAGAGATGACGCTTCATATCCTGATTAAGAAAAAGAAATATGCACGTTCATAAAAGCATGCAAAGTTAGAAATATTGATCATGCATGATTCAAAAGTCGAAATAAGTTCAGCCATCATTTTCACCCACGCGCTAACTACTACAGTGCTACTCTCAAATCAAAACCTGTCTCAGGCATCACTGCAATCACAACTAAGGTGGTGTCAAATTTATATACAACGTCTCTCGCAAGGACAAACGTTTCGCATTTTCTGCAAAAATAAATAGGGCATTGAAACCATAGCAGATTACTTAACCCTGCGTTTTGTTGACAAAAATGAATAAATAAAAACTAGTAGGAAAAGAAACCTTGAAAATCCGAATTAAAGGAAAACAAAAAATTGATTTTTTTATTACGATAGTATGCAAAGTTTTTAGCATATGCTAACTAATAGTACGAAAAGTTTAGTTTAGAAATTTTTTTAGTATGTATGCCAATACTTTCATATACTACGCTCATATTTGATGTACTGGGTACTACGTAAAAAATTATGTACTAATATTATATCGATCTTGTATTTTTTTATATTAAGATATGTCTATTAGCTAGTGTAATGTATAGTATTATAAATAATAATTAAAAAAATACCTGCAAAGAATAGTCTTATACCAATTCATTAGTAAATGATTTTTTTATAATGTTTAATGCAAATTATATTTGCTCCGGGGTTTAAGTTACTTTAGAATCAAAGTCATTTTTAGTAGAATTAGTTATTTGACAAGTCTTTATATATATTAAATGTTAATAAACTATTGAATATTTTGAGATGTTGGCTAAAATTTAAATAAATGAGACATTTATAATTATGTAACTTTATAGGTAATTTTATAATTGGCATTTACTAATTATATTTTAAAATGTATGCTATATGTCAAATTAATTTTATTCGATAAAGTATTAAATGGTATTAAAATTTTATAAAAATTTACAAACTTAATCCACTCAATAACAACTTTTAATTTAATTATTGAATTATTAAAATTTAATACATGTGCATAAAGTTATTAATTTTTTTTATCAAAAGTTATTCATAAAATAATTTGATCTTGTTTTTTTTATATAAATGCTCTCACATATAAATTTATTTTTTTATAATCATATTATTAGTAGGAAATATTAATCAATTTTATCAGTGATTAATAATCCTGGTCACTTTTGATGGAGACTACTCCTTTAATCATGTTTTTACATTCAAAAAGTTTAAACTTAAAACATTACTTAAAGAAATTGAACTTATGACCACTCAGATGAACAACTTATCGATGCACAAATTTAATTTTAATACATTATTAATGTATTTTTTTATATTATCAACTAATTAAAAAATAGTCTAAATATAATATTTAAAATAATTATTACACAATTGACATTTTTAATTATATAATAATTAATAATTAAATAATAATGTAAATAACTTTTTTCAGACTATTCGATAATATATAAGACATTCACACACCTTTCATTTTCATTTTTGATTAATAAGTCAATATTTATACATTACCAAAAAAAGAAATTAAGGATTGAGTAATAAATTTTGCCAATTTCATTATATTAGTTTTTTATAGTGTTGTTACTTTATAGCAACAAATTTAATAAAAAAATATATTGAAATTTAATTATAAAATATTATATATGATAAGATTGTTATTTTTTGTAATAATTATTAAAAGATATATCTATAATGATTTATAGAAATTAAGTTAAAAAATAATTATTACAAATTGACACACGGGATTGTTTATGGAGTGTGTTTTCTAAGTAAATCAACCACTTAACAATTTATTAGAAATATCTAATGATATTGAAACAAATATGCATTTTCTTATATTATATAGTGTCAAAAATGACATATCACCTTAAATTTATTACTTGCTATAAATATCGTCATCGTGTTGTAAAGTAATTTGGAAGAATTTACCAGCTTCCAATAAATTATTATCCATAAAAACAAATTAATCCTTTATTAAAAAAGTTAATTTGTTGATTGGTCATACTTTTTCTAAAGATAATTCATTTATAGTTCTTTTAGTAAACTGCAACAATTAATTTAGAGTTTTAAATACATTATACCAATTGACAATGGTTATGATTTCTTCTCCAAAAAAAATGTTTTTATACACTAAATAGTAAATACCAATAAATTGTAAACCGAGCTGACATCAAACTATCCAAATTATTGTTTGTCTTTGGTTTTCCTAAAAAATCAAGATGCTTGGATAATGAGATACGCGTAGGTTCTTTCTACATGCAAATTAAATAATCATTATTATTGTTATTATTTTATTTTTGACCAAGATATCCATAATGACTAGGATGTAAGCAGAACAAAAATGATTATATAAAGTTCGAAGATCAATTACAAGCTTACTCATTGAATACATGGTTTTATTATTGTCGTATGTGATCCTAAACTTTTATGGCATTTGAAAGAATACGGTGATTCACATTTTTTTCTTCTTCATTTTTCATGAAATATCTTGTTTCATTAATCCGATAAATTTTGAAGTTAGTCTTGATGAGTTAGAGTTTTACAAATTAAATGTGATATATTTGGAGAATAATGTATTTTGTAAGTTTCTTTTGCTAGTTTATAAATTATTTTGAGTAGTTTATAGATTAGTTTAATTAGAATAATTTTATATGAATTATTAATTTTTTTTTATTTTAAATTTAGATACCAAATAACTAAGTGTATTTTTTATATCATGTTATATTTATCAATAAAATTATTAGTTAATCTTATCAAATAGTTTTCAACTTCTTATTTAAAATGTGTTTAGTAAGTCATTCTATACGTTAATAAGTTAGTTTGATCATCTTATAAGTTGTATGTTCATTAAAACTAATTTATAAACTAGATGAAAATTATAGTTAAAATTTGTATAAATTACAATAAAATAATATTAATATTGATAATAGTTACAATAAAAATAATTATTAAGTTTTATTAATCAAGGTTATTGATTAAATAATAAAAAATATCTTATTAAAATGAGAATATAAATTAAAATAAAAATATATATTTTATTTATTTTAATAAAAAGATTTTTTTTTTATTTTCTTAAACACATGTTAACATTTGTCTAATTATTATAATGCTGGTGGTAAATAATAGTGGCAATGTTAATAAGTAAATCTTAAGAGAGATAATGAAACTAATTACAACTTAAAATAATAAGCAATTTTTATATATTACAAATCACACACAAACATTTTTAAAATTTGAGTTAAGAATTAATTCAAATTTTATTTTATCCAAATTATATTTCGTTTTAAATTTTGTATGTGAAAACTAAAATTTAAAATTACCATGAACAATCCTTTAAATATATAGTTTAGATCCAGAAAGTAAAGTTCAAAGTTAAAAAAAAAAGAAAGGAGTATAGCTAGTTGAGAAAGTCAAGATTGCAGAAAAAGGAAAATTTAACCAAAAAAAGGAAATAATAATTAAAATCTGTAATTTAAAACTTTTAAATATAAAATAAAAGTAAGACTTATTACATGTATTAGGAGGAAATAAATGTCATATTATAAGAAAAAAGTAAAGTAATAAATATCCTTATATTCAAGAGTCAAAACTTAAAATTATAATATAAGACTTATTATTGATGATCATTTAATTACTATCCTCTCATGACTGACCCATGACTTAAAATCTCACTCAAATTTGAAGATATCCAAATTCAAATGGAATGATATTGCAAATTAACAATTAAATATTTTTAGTTCACTTTTATATGTATTAGGGGAAAATATATTAAAAGAGAAATGATGAAAATTAAATAGGAAAAGAGAGTGTAAAGTTATTTTGAAATTAGACTTTATATATAATTAATCGATGATTATTTTATATACAGTTAAAACATAACAGTGATATAATTTATAATAATTAATTAATGGGTAAAATAGTTCAATAAAATGTAATGATGAAAAATGGATTATGGTCGTTATAATTAATTAATAATAATGGTAATCAAAATTAAAAATTAAAATTTCTAAAAAAAATATAAAAAACATATAAAATAAAAGTAAAATACATTCTTATAAAAATATATTACAAGAAAAAAATAAATTAAAAAATATCCTTATATATTCACCAAAGAAAATGCCTCATATTCAAGAGTCAAAACTTAAAGTTTATAAGATCTATTATTAATGATCATTTAATATCCTCCCATGACTCACCTACGAGTCAAAATCTCACTTAATATTGTAGATATCCAAATTCAAACAGAATGATTATGTAAATTAACAATTAAATATTTATAATTCACCTTTATATGTATGGGAAAAAAGGTATCTGTGCCCTCTTTATATAATTTTTTTTAAAATAAAATAAAAGTAAAGAAGGTGATAAAAATTAAACAGGAAAAAATGCATAATTATTTTGAAATTATATTTTATTTATGATTATGGAGTGTTTACAATTAAAATATAATAGTGGTGTAGTTTATAATATTAGTTAAGAGATAAAAAAGTGTAAACAAAAAGTGGGTATAAATATTATAATTAAAAGGAAACCATGATTAAAACCAATCATTTGAAAATTTAAAAATATATAAAGTAAACAATAAATAAAAGTAAAATATATCCCTATAAAAATATATTATAAGAAAAAAGTCAAATAAAAAATATCCTCTTATTCAAGAGTATAAACTTCAGTTTATAATATAAGACTTATTATTAATTACTATTTAATATCTTCCCATGGCTGACCTATGATTTAAAATCTCACTTACTATTGTAGATATCCAAATTCAAACGGAATGATATTTTAAATTAACAATTAAAATATTCACAGTTAACCTTTATATGTACTGTGAATCAATTCATTTTTTATTAAAATGAGATATTACACAAGAATTATTAATTAACTAGATGGTAACCTGCTCAGTTTGCATTGTCAATGTAACTAACTGTATTAAGCTTAGTTAAATAAATTATTCTGACTAAGTTCAATCACTATTTCAAATAATTCGAGTTTTCACATTTTAAATTTTAGTATTATAGTATAAACAGGCTCTGATAAATGAGACTTTGCCAATTCCATATGCTTAAATCAAATCTGATGGCAATAGATAAGATAAACGCTTAAACATTTATCATCATGATTCCCTTAAATTTCCTATTACATGCTGATCGGGACTATTTACATTCTTCTGATCTTACATCAAACATTAATGCATATCCAAATCTTTGAATATTTTTTTCATGCAGTAAGATAATTATTTACGGTTGATTTCCAACTACACACGATTGCCCTTTAATTACTATAATTAATCTCATATTAAATTTCCTCATTTATCCAAATTACAATTAATCCCTATGTCCCCGTAGGGTACGTGAGAGGGATGTGAGTCAAAGAGGGAGAAAAAAAACTACAAAAGTGGTATGAAGTGAAGAGAAGCTGGGAAAGCTGAAATGACAGAGTTTAGGGGTAAAAGCCCGAAAGGTGTTGTGTGGAATGAGAATGTGGAACGGAAGCCAGAAAATCCAAAACCCCAGAGTGGAAAAAAGGTGTAGGACCCACCCTGACTGACCCATTTCACATTATTATTTTCGCTTATTACTATATTATTACTATTACGTAGTATTATAGTATTTTATCCTTAGATTATTATTATTTTTTCGTGTTTCTTATTTTCGCCGACACACACAAACTCACACACTCAACACTCTTGTGCTGCTTTTGCTTATTCTCTCTCTTCATTACACCAAGCTTCGAATCTCCAATATCTGTCCCTTTCTTTAATGGCCTTGCCTTATACAACCAGTCACGATCTGAAACTCAACTACTACGGTACTATTTCTACTCCCATTTTCCTCTTCCTCTTCTTCTTTTCAATCTCTTTCGCCTCCATGATACTCTGCATGTGCCTCTGCACACCTGAACCACGCTTCTGACCGCAATGGCTCGGCCTCGTTTCCCTCCTTCGCTCTGTCTCTCTTTCATCTTCGTTGCTCTTCCTCTTTCCCTCGCCAACACTGACCCTTCTGATGGTAATATGTTGTTATTATTCCCTTTTTCTTTTTCTTTTTGGAGGGATCATTCTGTGGTTGATTGATATGGTCGGTGTTGGATGTTGTAATGTGATGAGAACTGGGGGGTGTTTGGTTTTGAGAAAAAAAAGGTTGGATTTTGTGTTGAGGGCATTGGGTTTCGGGGGTTTGATTTTGTTTTGTAAACTCTGGGTGAATAGGGAGTGTTATAATGCAAATAATGAAGTTACGGGTGGGTGGCTTTTCATACCGAGCATGGTCTTTTTCTTTCTGTTGGTAGTTCTTATTGTTTTTTTTTTTTTTTGCTGCAGTTCAAGCACTTGAGGTCATGTACAATGCGTTGAATAGTCCTACTCAGCTAACGGGTTGGAAAATCGGTGGTGGTGATCCATGTGGAGAGTCGTGGAAAGGGGTAACGTGCGAGGATTCAGCCGTTGTTTCCATGTATGAGATTCACCTGATATTGCACATTTCCGATTTGTTTTTTTATTTGTTTGTTTTTGTAAAAGTGTGTTTGTTATCAAGGTTTTAAATTGTGGTCGCTGTTTTGTTGCAATGGGAAATTGCAGACAAATGTAGCTGATTCGCTATGGTCTCAGACCGTATTTTAAAACCTTATTTGTGGTTGAGAAAAACTAACTGATCTCTCTGTTGTGATGCCGGATAGCGACCTCTCAGGTTTAGGACTCGATGGGACTCTGGGGTACCTGCTTTCGGACCTTATGTCACTGAGAAAGCTGTGAGATAATTTTACTCTGTTTTTTTGTGCTACACTATAGACAATCTTTATTGTTTTAATATATATGCTGGTAAATGGTTATTGGTTTTTTAATTCTTATTTTTGTGTTTTCGTAGTGACTTGAGTGATAACAAGATCCATGATACAATTCCCTACCAGTTGCCACCTAATCTTACAAGCCTGTAATATTCACCTACAATCATGCGCTTATTTCAATTTCTTGATCACTGCCACTTTGCTGCTTTATTTGAAATGTTAATGTTTTTTTGTTGCTGAACTTGTCATCGGTTTCTCAATTGTGACAATCAGGAATCTTGCAAGAAATAATTTATCTGGAAATCTTCCTTATTCCATTTCCGCCATGTTTTCACTCAATTATTTGTAAGTTTCTTTTGAATGTATGCATTTTATTTCATAATATTCAATTTGATCATATATTGGAGCCACTTACCATGTTTCTTTGTTGTGTTTAGGAATTTAAGCAATAATGCACTCTCCATGACAGTTGGTGATATTTTTTCCAGTCTGCAACATCTTGGTACCCTGTAAGATATCTTACATAGTTTCTCCATTCCATTTTCCCCTCATTTGTTTCATTTTCTTATTATTCTGACTAAGAAAAGAATGCTTACTGTACTGTTTTTTTTTTTTTTCCAAAAGATATGAACAAACATTTTCCCTTGGCGGAATCAGTGGGACTTTCACCTTTTAGGCTTGAGCTATTATTGGTTTTGAGTTCAATTTTGTTGAGTTTTGGATTGGACTTGGAGCATGTTCATAGATTGACTTACTAATTGAACTGCATGATGATTCTTTTAGTAATCACATATCAGGATTCAAATTCATTTACCATACGAGTGAGAAGAATAGTTTCATACTGCAACCTTTAACAGTCTTTGGTTGTTTGGATAATTATTGCTAACTAACTAATATTAGTTTTATGATGGATTCTATTTGATGATTGGTTGCATTCATTTTCAATGATGCAGGGATCTATCGTTCAACAACTTCTCTGGGGATCTTCCTCCTTCAGTTGGTGCATTGGCCAATCTTTCTTCTCTGTATGTTGGATGATATTTTTTAATTGATGAACTGGTAGAAATTTTCAGTAAATGTTAATTTAATGCTTATTGAAATTCTTTTGTAGTTTCTTGCAGAAGAACCAGTTAACTGGCTCTCTTAGTGTTCTCGTTGGTTTGCCTTTGGATACTTTGTAAGGTCTTCTCCCTTTGGGCCTTGAATTGTCGGCATGCCAGTTTCTAATGTTGCTCTATAATTTTCCAGAAATGTTGCAAACAATAATTTCAGTGGATGGATACCTCATGAGCTTAGTTCCATCCATAATTTCATGTAAGTATTTATGCATTGTTGTTTGAAATGCCTATCTGTTTTCTAATGCATAACTTCAGCAATGTGGTTTATGTGACTCTTTAAACATTGACTAGATATGATGGAAATTCTTTTGAGAATAGTCCTGCTCCTCTTCCGCCAGCATTTACTTCACCTCCTTCCAGTGAATCTCATAGTCATCATCATTCTGGATCTGGTTCACATAATAAAACACAAGCTTCTCATAATGAAAATTCTGATGGCCACAAGGGTTTGACTGTGGGGGCTATTGTAGGCATTGTTTTAGGTTCAGTATTTGTGGCTGCTATTGTGGTGCTTGCTCTCATTTTCTGTATCAAAAAGCAAAAGGGGAAGAAAAAGGGTGCGAGGAATTTTAGTGGGAGCCTTCCTCGTGGAGTTACTAATGGTGAATTTCCTTTCTTTTTGTTTCCAGAGATATATATATATATATATTATGATTCTGTAATTTGGTCTCTTTGTCAAATGTAGTTTAATATGGTGTGTGCATTAATTTGCTTCAATCTTTGTTGAATGGTTGTCTAGAAGGTCATTCTGATGTGGAGCTTCATATTTGGTGTAAATTCCAAGCATGGAGCATTTGCTCTATCATAGTTTCATAGCACGTAGCTAAGTGTAGACCATGTCAAGCCCAACACTTTACATTGTACCTTATGCATAAACTTGAGATTTGATGTGAGTATAATGAAAAATTCATGTATCAAACATGCAAGCAAACACCCACTTAATAACATATCTGTTTTCTATTAAAAATGTAATAGCGACATTTTTCTTTATTCTCTTACAAAATTCATTTGCATTGTTTTGAGCTGAAGGACTACATATATGCATCCTGACCAGTTTATCTTTTCATTTGGGTTTGTACTTGCAGTAACTCCTCAGATGCAAGAGCAGAGGGTAAAAAGTGCTGCTGTTGTTACAAATCTCAAGCCTCGTCCAGCAGAAAATGCGACAGTTGAGAGAGTAGCTGTAAAAACTGGATCTGTAAAGCAGATGAAGTCCCCTATAACTTCCACATCGTACACAGTTGCTTCTCTCCAAAGTGCTACAAATAGCTTTAGTCAAGAATTTATTATTGGTGAAGGTTCTCTTGGTCGAGTTTACAAGGCTGATTTCCCAAATGGGAAGGTAACCTTTTAGTGTTGCATTTGTTATCAACCTTCCTACTGCATTTTTGGAATTTATTCTTGTTATGCATGGAAGAAAAATGCCTATTAAATTACCAGCTGGATCTTCTATTGGTTGAGCCAGTGCTATATTTGAACGTGGTGATGATTTATTGACATTTTTCTTCATCATTAATTTTGGTTTTGCTGCATGTTACATAATATTTTGTTCCTCTTCTGTTGTTTATAATCTTCTGTTGTTTATATCATATGTTTTGTACAGTCACAAGTCAATATTTGGCATCAGTGTCTCTTCATTCACAGAGGCTGTGTTTGTTTGGCACTTAACACAGCATTTGTACAATGTCCATCTACTGTCTGTTTATCTCTTCATTTTCTTTTTTTATTTTCTTATAAATTTGAACTTGGAGAAAATTATTTCTATACCTATAATAAAATAAAAGTTATGGACACTATAATCTTCTAATGGTTCTGATATTTGCTTTTATTTAGGTAATGGCTATTAAGAAGATCGACAACTCAGCACTGTCATTACAGGAGGAAGACAATTTTCTTGAAGCTGTTTCAAATATGTCACGCTTGCGACACCCAAACATTGTGACATTGGCTGGATATTGTGCAGAGCATGGCCAACGACTTCTAGTTTATGAGTATATAGCAAATGGAAATCTGCATGACATGCTCCATTTTGCTGAAGATAGCAGCAAGGAGTTGTCTTGGAATGCTCGTGTACGCATAGCACTTGGCACGGCCCGGGCTTTAGAGTATGTTTGATTCAGATACATGACATATGAAGTCTCTCTTTGGCATGGCCTGGATAGGCTACTGATTGCCCCTGCTTTTCCCTCAAGTTTATTTGTTTTAGCCTTGGTGAGCTAGCGTATTACATTCAGGCTAATTTCTTTTGGGTTATGCTTTGTCTATCAGGTACTTGCATGAAGTGTGCTTGCCTTCTGTTGTACATAGAAATTTCAAATCAGCAAATATATTACTTGACGAGGAGCTCAATCCTCACCTATCTGACTGTGGTTTAGCTGCTTTGACACCAAACACTGAACGGCAGGTTGGTGAAAGATGCTTTTGTTTCCTTCATGCACAACTGAAGATGGTTTCTGTATCTTTTCTTTGCTCATTACATTGATTACAATCACGAGTTTTAACAGGTATCAACTCAGATGGTTGGTTCCTTTGGTTATAGTGCTCCTGAGTTTGCATTATCAGGAGTATATACTGTAAAAAGTGATGTTTACAGCTTTGGGGTGGTTATGCTAGAACTATTAACTGGTCGGAAGCCACTTGATAGGTAAGCGTATCATACATGATGTAAAGTAATCATACCCATCACTTAAATGTTTACCCTTGATTATTATTAATATTATCTTTCTTTTCTGTATGGCTTCTTACATTCATTTGTAATTTTTTCAAGTTTAGTTCAAGGGTTAGATCAGAGCAATCACTTGTGAGGTGGGCTACACCCCAACTCCATGATATAGATGCCTTGGCCAAAATGGTTGATCCTACTTTGAATGGCATGTATCCTGCAAAGTCACTGTCACGCTTTGCTGATATCATTGCCCTCTGTGTTCAGGTAAAACTTATGTGATGAAGAAATGAACAACAGATGGCTAGCAACTTGTATTAGTACTTATTCCATTTAGTATTTACTGCACTAATGCATATATTTTGCACTCTAGTTAGTTTAGTCTTTATAATAAGGCAAATGCTAACTACTGCCAAAGGGCATTAGTTAAAGTAGAAATTTTTTATTGAATGAAATGGAGTGCCTCCAGTGTTATATGTGAGAAAAGATACTGCTCAAGTTTATGTATTGTTATATGAAACTGAGTATTGGGCGGTAAAAAGGTAACAAAACAATAAAATTCATATAGTAGAGATGAGAGTGCTGTATTGGATGAGTAGACATTAGACAAGGTTAGGAATGAATGCATTAAAGAGAGTTGAGGTAGCATCTACTGTTGAAGAAGTGGTAGAATCTTGCCTTACGAGGTATGGACATGGGTGGAAAAGTCCAACGAAGCCCCACTAAGAAGACTAGATCAGATGTAGGGCAGTCCTATTACTAGAATTGAAGGGAAATGTGAAAATATTAGACTAGAGTAAGAATGAATGTATTAGAGGGAAAGTTGAGGTAGCATTTATTATATAAAAAAGAAAACAGAATAATCCTGTCTTAGGTTGTATAGGCACGTGTGGAATAGACTTGAGACTTGAGAGGCGCCACTAAGAAGACTAGATCAGATGGAGGGTAGTCCTATTAGAGGTAAAGGAAAACCGAGAAAAACTATAGGCAAAACTATTAAAAAGGATGTAAAGGTGAATGGATTTATAGTCACTATTCACAAGAGAACATTATGGATTGTTCGATTTGTGTAGGTCATTCCACCTGGTGGGGCAAAGGCTTGATTATTTTCACTGTAAAGCATTTATTTATTACTATATAAAAATATCAGTACAAGTCATTTGACACTTGTTTTTTCAAGTAATTAAATGCATTCAATAGGGTATATATAATGCACCTCAACGGGACCCTTGTAATAATTTGCATTGTTGACCAATATGTTGCACGAAAACTTATTTGGTGTTGTTGGCGTCATAATTCTTAAAAAGATGTTAATGATTTTGATTTTGTGCACAGCCGGAACCTGAATTTCGACCTCCGATGTCTGAGGTGGTGCAAGCGTTGGTTCGGTTAGTGCAAAGAGCAAGTGTGGTTAAAAGACGACCCAGTGAGGAATCTGGTTTTGGTCACAAGACCCCAGACCACGAGGTCATGGACATGTCATTTTAAATGTTAGTGCCACTAGTCTTTTGCAATTTTGTGCAGTCCGCGGCTAAAATTACTAAAAACACAGGAAGGAAGGAGTAGAAAGTTTATGAAAATGTATCATCAAGCAATTTCAAGATAGTACTAATTACGTGTTGGAATTTTTCACACGCCATTTAATACTATGGAAAATAAGCTGTATATTTTATTTACTTGCCATGCTGTAATAAAATGTAATTTTTAATTTAAAGCCATTGATAGTTTTATGAAAAGAAATTGTAGGAAGCAACTTTATGAGTTATAGGCTTTGATGGCATGCACTGATGAAATTCCAACTACCGACATAATCGACATAAAGGCCTCGGAAAAGGGAGTGGATGTTATTTGTAATGAATTGGATTATTATGACGGTGCGTGCATATGGACTGGTCCTACTGTTCTCTAATTCTATTCCACCTCCCAATGAGACACCCATTTGGCGTTTTCTAATTCATTTTTAACATTATGTCTTCTTCTCTATGACCTTGGAATGGTTTTGAATTTACAGAAAAGTCCTTTTCCTTTTTAATTAGAGCACGTTTGGGAACCCACCCTTGAGATGTTCACACAGTCCTAAGTATGCAGTCAAGTTAAAATTTGTGGCATTGATGTAGAAGGTGGGATTGACTTTTGGTTGTGATTTCTGGGCCTCAATAAGCAATTTGAATTTATAGAAATGTCCTTTTCCTTTTTAATTAGAGCACGACATTCACACAGTCCCAAGTATGAAATGGAGAAGTTAAAATTTGTGGCATTGATGTAGAAAGTAGGGTTGACTCTTCCGATTCAATTAGAATTTTAAAAAAATTTGAAAGACCGTTTTTAGATAAAAATAAAATAAAATTATAGTACTCGATCAAGATTTTTAATCAAGTCAAATAAATTTATATAATATTCTATCAAGATTGTTATAATTTTTTATTAATAATAATAAAAATCAGATAGTATTTAATTAAAATTTTTTATAATTTTAAAAAAATCTTGTGATATTTAAAATTATATAAATTTTGATGAATTATTTTATAAATTAAATTTTAATCATTTGTGTGATGTTTTACTTGGATGTATAAATATTATAATTATCAAATAATTTCACTTAAAATTTCACATAACTTTTTCTCTTTCACTTAAAATTTTTCTTTTTTTTATACACATAATTTATTTCTCTCTTTAAGACACACATAATTTATTTCTCTTATTTGAAGATAGTATTATTGATAGAATAATTTGTGTTTTTTTTTTTTCAATTCTACAACTTTTCTATTATAATAAGATAAAAAAAATATTTTTATTCTTTTTCTAGGATTAATTGTTTTGATATATTTTCAAGTGAATTAATTGATGAATCTTATTTTCAGTATTATTAGTTAACGAAAATAATAGTTTTGAACCTAATATTCAAACTTAAAGCATGAATGAAAAAATATTAATGCATACAAGATTAATATAACTTTAGATAAATAAAAAAATATTATATAAAAGGATAAAATTATAATCAATTAGCTATTAAAATATTGAAAAATTTTATGTTTATTTTTTATTTAAACTTTATCATTTTTTAGTTACTTTTTCATCAACTCTTATAATTTTAAATTTTAAAAAAATATGTAATCATTTAAAATCTTATAAATATGTCAAATATTTTCAAATCTTATGAAGCATGTTATAAATCCATTAAAATTCAAATTGTAAAATTTTAACTACGAAAGTCTTTTAATTTTTTTTATAAATCATTATATTTTTACAAAATCTTTTAAATTTACAAGACTTTTTTATGTCAAAATAGTCTTTTAAAATTCTAATTCAATACACTTCTAATTATGATTTTTGGGATTCAATGTAGTGTCTCACAAAGCAATTTGATTAGATTTTTGTTTTGTTGATAAAAAAAATAGCTTTATCCCAAGAAAAAAGAAATTACATGGAAATTAAGGGAGAAGTAAAAACTCTCAAAGCATCAAAAATCAACATTTGTTTCAACTGCTTCATGAATGCTTTAATCATCCTCCTTCTCACAAGCAAGACTAGTTAGATAGTCTACACTTTTATTTGCTTCTCAATAAACGTGCTTCATGATTACCTCCGAGTCTTGCTTAAGCTATTCTATTTTCATTAACATACTCCTTCCTGTCCCACTACCATTTCTATTATCCCTTGTGCTTCTCACAATCACTTCCGAGTCCAGATGAATTTCTAACTTTCAAACACCATGCGATTTTGCTATTCAAAGCTGTTCTTTGGTGAATATACTTAATCTAGATCACAAGCAACCTAGCTAGGTCATTGGCTTTCTAGATAAATTTTTACGCAGATTCTTTTTGGTCAGGATGTAGTCAAAATGCATCAAAATTAATGTTGAATGAAATCTCTCTCTCTCTATATATATTACATATAAAAAAGACTTCAAAATATTTTATGCCCGTTTAGAATGATTTTTAGTTATAAATTTTAAAATTTGTAAAAATAACTAATTTTTAGTTTTAATTTAACAAATTTAAAATCAGTTTTTAAAATTTAGTTAGTTTTTTTTCTAATTTTTAATTTTAAAATAAATTTATTTTTAAAATTTTTATGTATATTAAAATTAGTTTAAAAAATTTATTAATTGTAATGACATCCTAGACAATAATAGTGTCTATATTAGTGGTGATTATAATGATGTCTTTGGTGGTAACATTAATGTCAATGATGTTAGTGTTAACAATAGTAGACCTAATGGTGGTAGTGCTAATGATAATGATAATAGTAGTATCATAGGTGGTAGTGATGACAATGACGACAATAACAATGATGATGTTAGTAAAGTGGTGGTGATAGTAATAGTGCTGGTAGGGGTGATGACAATGGAAGTAATGATGCTAGTGTAATAATGCTAATGGTGATGATAACAATGACAACAATGTTATGTTAATGATGGTCTTAGTGTCAATGACAATGATGACAGTAATATTTGTAACAACAAAAAGGTTATTGTCAAATATAAGAAAAATGTGTTTTTTTAAAATTAAAAATTAAATTTATGAATATTTTTTCTTGATTTTAAAAATAAATATAAAAATATTTTAAAATTAAGTAAAAAAAATTAATTTTATTTTTATTAAATACATTTTATTTCAAAAATTGAACCAAAAAAAAAAATCACAACCACTTCAAATGAACCCTAATTTTATAATAGTTGTAGAATGTAATCGAATTTAATGAATAACAACAACAAAAAAATCATTGTATTTATATTAATATTTATTCTCTACTTTATTTATTATTTTAAATTAGTTATTTTAAAATATGTTTTATGAAAAAATAATAATTTTATAAATATATGGTCAATTTAAATTTATTTACAATATTTTATTTTTATTAATATTTAAGGTTGTAAATTAAGAAATAAATTATTATTATTATTATTATTATTATATATAAGTATACTTTATTTTTT
>JAMLFT010005051.1:0-18281 GCA_026544285.1 Pachyrhizus erosus | reverse complement strand
TAAATTTTTATTTTTTAAAAAATAAATTTGATTTATTTTAAATAATAAATTATTATATTTTTTATTATTTATAAACAATTATTTTAAATTTAAACAAACTGAAGTATAAATGAAAGATTAGTGTATGTGTATATATATATATATATTAAGATGGTTTCTTGTCCTGTTCGATACCGCACATTGACTAGACTTAGGATGAAACACAAATAATTTTAGGGTGTTTCCTGGAAATGCAAACATTTATGTAGAGAAATAAAAATCCATTAATACAAAAATCCATATTAAGAAAAAAATATTGTAAAAACGTCTTCTCTGTTGTAGCACATATTTTAGGTCATTCATATAAATTTTATCCTCTTTTCTCAACACTAGATGGACAGAAAATCAATACGTTCTTCTCTTAACTTATATATTTGGAATAAACCAAGAAGGTGGGTACTAAATAATTACTAGGAGCCAAGTTAGCTAGCTACCTTGGCTTTTAAAAATCTCCATGTTAAAAACACAAAAGCATAATTCTTTTTATTAAGAAAAGAAAAGTCTTTTCCACTAATAGGCCAAATTGATAGGTATGAAAATCTAGGCGCAGAACAGTCTCAGTCATTTCCTCGAATAGTAGGTGGGCAATTAAGAATCAAGAAAATAAATGGGTAGTGGAGCACTTAAGGTGCAGCAGAAAAAATCAAAAGTGTCTCTCTTTCTCTCTTTTCAATGATACTTTTGCTCTTTTTTTTTTCTTTTTTTTTTTTTCAATTTTGAGTTGAAATACTTTCAATCAGAATCCATTCTTTTAAATCTTTCAATCTACTTTTTTTTTTTTTTTGGTGAAGTCAGATTTAACCTTTGAATAATTCTTAATAATAGATTCATGATGAACAGAACTACTACTACAAGTCATTTGGATACATTAATTGACTCGGTCACTCTATTGATGATAATCAATTTATCTTCGCTCGGATTTTAAAGTACTTTGTCTACAAATACATTAGAAAAAATCTTTTTCATGAAGTCCAATTTTTTTTTTTTTCAGAACTAATACTATCATATCCTAAAGAAAAAATAGACATCATATCTGTTTGAGGAAAACTATCATATTGAATGATGGAATTAATTAGAAGAAAAAACGCAGTTAGGTTTGGCGGCTTTAGGATATTAATTCCTGGGAACACATACATTTATTCAGGGAAATTAAATTCATGATACAAATTTATATTTGCTTATTTCTCTCAAAAATTTATGTTTGCTTACTGTTATTGAATTAAATTTTAACTTAACAATTTTAAAATTTTCCTTTCTATTATATTGTTTTCAACTAGTGAAATTTTAAATGCACATGAAAATACATTTACCAAATAGGAATGAAAAGGTAAACGAAGATAAATATTTTACTAACCCAAAAAGAGAAAGCTGAATTTTACACTAATCCAGACTTAATAAATAATTACTTTTTTTTATAAGATATACGAGTATTATATTATCTTTTTTTATATTAAAATATACAGTTTAATTTTTTAATTGAATGGAAAGAGAAAAATTTGAAATTAGCATTGACAGAAAAATAAATAAATAAAATAAAATAGTTTCTAAAATTCATTTTTTTCCTATTTTTTATTTTCGTTTTGTTTTTAATCAAATAAAAAAATGCATCATTATCCACACTGAGTCTTCTCTTCTGATCACTCTTCCTCCTTAACCAAATAGTATTTAACATATTTTTCTTTCTAGTATATTAAAACATCTCTATCATTTTTAATTAGGATCGAGTATTACTTTTACAACATATTTCAATCGATGACACAAATAACATCAAGCTTAAATAAAATTGAAAGACACGTAATCAAGTTTTTATTTATTGGAATGGATTGGCCTAAAGGCCAAGCCTTTGTCTCACAACATTACAAGATTATTGCAACTACTTACAAACTGAAAAGGCACTCTTCTTATATAGTGTGTGTTTGATTTTTAATTAGCACACATTCTGAAGTAAGTTCAATTGAATCCATGATCGAATATCATTAGACTCAACGTTGAACTGAAGTTTTTTAATAAAATTTCAAACACAACGTTATTTAGGTCAAACCACACGGAATTGTAAGACAAAGTATAGAGATAATACCAGCATATTTTAACACATGAATAGTGTTAAAAAGGTGTGACATCAACAATTAAAAACTAAAAATCTTTTGATATCCTAATTTGATTTTCCTCAGCAATTCCGTTTATAATCAGAACATGGTGTTGGTGGCGATTTGGATGGTAAGCAACTCCGTGTATAGGCTCCTCCGGGTTGACATTTAACAGCAGGATGATTGGGGTCTTGGGTACCAGGCGTCACCACTGCAGCATAATAGTATATATATCTATCATTAATTAATAATAATTAATGTTCATATCTCACATGATAAATTCGTTTCATTTTGTAAGTCACAAATATAATAAGCAAAAACACATTTTGAATAATTTTTACAAATTAACTTTGAAAATTACATTATTTTTGTTAGATGCAAATTTTATCTATTTTTTAAATAATCAATTATTTTAAAAAAAATATTTTATTTTTATAAGTATTTATTTTAAATTTAAACAAATTGACAATAAGTAAGATATAAATAGAGGATTAGTATATATATATATTAAAAAAATAAGGGAATTAATGTAGAGGTATACAAAAGTAGGAGATATTTGTTTAATTTTACGAAATTTTAGAAAATATTGGTATTTTTTTTTTCTGATAAACCGAGCAGACAGATTTATTGATTTTTATTAGGATAAGCAGACAAATTTGATACATGATACATCTACGGACTAATATAAAGAGCCAAATTATCACAAATCAAATTGGTGTGGCTGTCTTCCATGGGAGTTAATTGGTAGGTTTCAAGTTGTGATTGATTCATTTTGAAACAAAAACAAAAGTATATATGTTGGAATGTAACAAGCCTTGGATATATATAACTTGATGGAAAGCAAGTTTAATATGAACATGCGTATGAGAATTCAAGTAGAGAGTAGTTAGTCAGTGTTAGTTACCCTTCAGTGATCGAGCTTGATTTGAAATGGGAAGGAGAAAAACAGTGGCCAAGAGTAAGAATGCAATAAGAATTGCCTTCATGGTTGGGAAAATATTTAATCCTTAGTAGCTAGATATAATTCAATTTTCCTTTTGCATGGATATAATGTTTGTTATCATGTATTTATAGCCTCAGATCAGTGAAGTGTCACATATCTTTGTTTAAATGACTAATCACAGTACTTGCTTTGCAACCTGCTGAGTGGAGGACTAGACTTTGGACTGACACCCAAATAATTTTAAGGTATTTCCTGGAAATGCAGACATTTATTTAGAGAAATTAAATTAATTGAGACAAAAATTTATTTCAACAAAATAATTTAAAAATTTTCATTTGGTGACATTAAGTAAAGTTTTGTAAAATATAATTTTGTCAGGACTTGCTATCTAACTTGCTTGTTGTGACTGAATGAAGAGATTAGTATTAAATAAATAAATGTTTAGTTAGGTTCATTGAAGTCTACTTCTGCATATTGACTAGACTTTGGAGGATACACGTAATTATAGGACCATTCCTGGAAATTCAAAGATTTATTTAGGGAAATAAATAAAAATCATATATCGAGACAAAAATCTTTAGTTGTTTAATGTTAATGAACAGATTTTCTACAAAATAATTTTAAATTTTTCTTTGTAATATGTTGTTTCAAACTAGTGGAATTATATATGTATGTGGAGGAAAAGAAATTTGACAAATAAGAATATTTATAATCAATCAAGAAAGACAAAGGCGAAGACTCGCAACAAGACTTGAGATAAGTGCTGCAAAAAACGTTATTGATTATATGACAATCATTTCTCAAGTTCTTATCCTAAATTATATATATTCAGAATAAACCAAGAGAGTGGGTAGATAATTACTAGGAACAAAATTAGGTAGCTAATTAAGTTGGCTTCTGAGAAAGTCGATATTGTTTCCTAAATTAATGTTAAAATTACAAAATTAAAGTTGAAATTTTTTATTAAGAAAAAATATATAAAATAAAATACAAGTCATTTATTTGATTTCTTTGTCAATAAAAAGAATTTGCTATTTGCTGTTAATATCAACTTTAAGATTGATGCTAACAAAATCCATAAAATATTTATTATAAAAATGTTTAGAATAGATAACTTTTTAGTGAAAAGGATTTTTTAATTTAAGATAAATATATTTAGACATGAACTAAAGGGATTGCAAATTTTCCCAGGTTTATCAATTTAACCTCTAATGATGATTGATGTGTAGAACTACAATATTGACTTGGTCATGCTATGGCAGACCTTACTGATAACAATATTGAACTGTCCAGCGGTCATTTTGTTTGACCAAGTCTAAAACTGTCATATATTTTTTATTATTATAATAATAAAATTTAAATAATCTTTTCATTTTTATAAAGATGTTTTTTTTATTTTAGTCTTTTAATTTTTTAATTTTTATTAAGTAATATAATTTTTAAAAGAATAAAATTAAAATAAATTATTTTAAAAATTAAAATAAAAATTATTCTATTTTATAGGATAAAAATTTATTTAATCTTATTATTATTATAATTAATAAGAATTCGAAGAACGACGAAATGAAGATAAAAGCCAATCAAGATTGGAGGCTTGAAATGCTATTTTACAATATTTTTAAAGGACATATGTTAAATTAGTGGAGACACTAATTTAAGGATTAATGTTTAAATCATCATCAAGTTAGTAGTAATTAAATCTATATTTTTAATATTATATAATATTTTAAATAATTAAATAACATAAAATTATGAAAAATTTAAATTTAAAAAGTGTAAATAAATACAAATAATTAAATTGTATGTTTAATAAGATAAAAATTAATAATAATTGACAAAAATAATTGATATTTAAGTAAAATATTTGAATATATATTTTTAGTTATTTTAAAATATATTTTAGATTGAATAAAAAAATTAAAAGAATTATATTTTGAAAATATTGGTTCAAATTGATTTTCTACACCAATTTAACATTGGTTTTCACTAGTTTCGACTAGTTCCATGAAACATCGATTTTTTTGGAGTTACCAGACCTATCACTGGGTCCATTTCCAATTAGACTGGTTAAATTGGCCATCCAAGATGCAAAACAATGCTATTACATGAATACAACTTAAATATGTTTTTATTTTTTAAATTTATTTCTTTTATTAAATTTAAATTTATTTTTTAATTTTTAAAATTTAAAAATTATTCTTTTGAACATCTTACTCTTTGTAGACAACTTTAACAGATTTATTCACATAGAATTTAAAATCATAATTTGTCGCGATATTTAATTGTTAACATTGGATTTTGTAATTTAAATTGTAAATACAATTTCTAATAATTTTATACCGTCAACATCAAGTAAAGTGAGAAAAAAAACATGAGCACCCAAAATTGATTATAGAGCATATGAAATCTCTAAGTCTAAAAAACAATTCTAATATCAATCTCTTATAATACATCATTTTCACCAAATTCTAAACTTAGATAAACGGATAGTCTGTCCGTTTAGGTTTATATTCATTTAAGTCCACATCCAATTAAGTTTATTTATTTAGCATGTAAATTGAACAAATTTCATATTTAGAGAGTGAGAAAGTTGAATGAAAATAATTTATTTGCATGTTTATAATTTAATACTTGGTGTTCTCGTAAGAATATCTTACTTTGTACCAGATGTCTTTTCTTTGTGGCACTTTGTATAATATCCTATATTTGATATAATGAAATTTTAAATTTAAATTAGAAAAAATTCGTCGTTTTTCTTTTTTCATATTTTAATTTAGCTAAAATAGGATTTAGCAATTTATTTTTTCTATAAAAGAGATTTTATCTAGTAAATAATGTTTAAGAAAAAAGGGGAAAAAAAAATTCAGTTTGTTAAGAATTAAAAATGATAATATAGCAATTAAAATTTAATAGAAAATAGATTCTTAAAATATTTGGGGTAAAACAAAAATGAAAGAAGGGAAGAATAAAATTAATAGTTAGAAAATAAATGTTAAAAAAAATAAAAAATAAATTTTTAGGAATTAAATATGAATAAATAAATATTTTTAACTAAAATAAATTTTATCAAATAAAAATAAATATTAGTGAATAGAAAATTTATAATCAGTAAGAAGAAAATATAAATAAGTTTATAGGATTTTAAAAAAAATTTAAAACTCAAAACTAGAATTATTTAAAATTAAAAACAAATAAATTAAAAGAAAAAGAAAAGAAAAAGAGAAAAGAAAATAAAAGAAGAAAAAAAAGGAAGGAAGTTGGGAAAGGGCGAGCAAGGACTTGGTCCTTGGCCCTGTGAGTAAGAGAGGGAAGGAGTGGAGTTTGACGAACTAAGTTACCTGTTTTGGGTAACAAAATCACGACTCAAATAACATAAAAGGTAAAAGCGTTAGAAGAAATGAGAAAATAAAACGCGAAGTGTAGAAAAGGGGTGAGGCGAATTCAAAGGATGGCATGCGAGGGTTAAGAATGAGTTTTGGATTGCAAGGGTTGTTGTTTGACCGTTAGACTCATCGCTGTTATTTCTTATGAATTAAATATACTTAACCCTTCCTAAAAACGCAAAATTGTCATTGAAGCACCTCGTCACCTCTTTCAACCTCGAAACAATTTCTGCAAACCGCGATTTGCCTACACCTTGTGACCTCCCTAACTAGCTACCTATGACTTATGGTTGCTTCAACTCAAAGAAAGGAGACAAAAAAACTTCTATAAATGCAGAATCAACTTGCAAAACAAATGAATTGTCGAACACCATCATTGATCAAATTCTCCTTGAACTTTCACTCCCTTTGCTTCATTCCAACCCAGATAGCTTCAAAATCAATCAAACTTTGATTTTGTTAAATAAATTGAAAGAATCATAATTTCGCAGTGATGCTGGAGCATCATTCAGGTAGGATGAGTTATTTTTTCTTCGAATTTTGTTATTAGAAACATTATAGGTGATGTGAATTTGATTTTTGGAAGGTTTAACACTCTAAAACTTAGTAATTCTCCAAAAATGATTTTGAGTTAGACAATTCGATTTATGAGAATTCAAAAATTGGCGTTCTCTGTTCTGCCTAATTTTTATCAAATTATAGTAAGGTGATGCCTGAGACCAGTTACTCAAATCATTCTGTGTGATTAATTCACCAAAATAAGAGGAGAAAATAAAAATTAAATGAGGAAACAAAAGCTTGATTTCGTTCTGATTATAAAGCATAGTCAAAGTAATTGTTAGATGAATACAGAATAGAAAATCAAGAAATTTCATGTAGAACAAGTAAGAAAACCATATAAACTCATGCCATTAGGCAAAAAGGAAAGAATGGTAAAATTGAAAAAAATAAAATACCCCTGAGGCAAAAATTATTAAAATATCCCTGACCCTGAAATTCTTGAAATATCTGTTGTTTTCCTACCCAAAATTTTTGAAAATAATTTTAGAGGATATCCTACCCAATACTTAAGCTTTAAAGACATATTTCTCAAAAATTTCAAAGTAAAAATTAAACTTTATTTTCTATAATTACCAAATTACCCCTAGGTATGAAAATTGGTAATTTTGAACTATTTTATTCAATAAATTAAGGGTGATAAGGTCAAAACCATTTTATGTAGTAACCTAGAGTGTATTTGTCATTTTTAGAAATTAAAAATCCTTAGAAATAATTTTTTATGCCAAAATGACCAAAATACCCTTATGTTATAAAACATAAAAATTTTTCACTGTTTGATCATTCTAAATTTAGGGGAAATAGTCTAAGCACTATCTAGTAATATTAGGAACCTTTATAATAATTTAGGAGTTGAAATGTGAAGGGGAAATCCTTAAAAGAACAAATTTTATAAAATGGCCAAAATACCCTTCTTAAGAATCAAAAAATTCTAAATAGCCCCTTTTTTTAGTGAAATTTCCAAACTAAGACAAGAGAGATTAAATCTTCTATATTTACTTCTTTCACATAAATATAAAGATAGAAAGAGATTTCATAATGAATATAAAATGTATAATATTGATTGTTGTGATAATTGAATATGCTTTTAAATGTATTGAGTTTATAATGTACATGTGATTTCATACCTCTACTACTAATGAGAGGTAAGTATTCATGATAACTGTTCACTTGAGACAGTAAATTCTGAAATAATCCTAGGATAAAAGATGAATTGAGAAATGCTCATATAATGATAACAAATCTAGAATGACTGTGATATAAAGATAAAAGATTGATGTTATCCATAAAATCTTTAAGCCTATCATCAGTACCAAGTCAGAAGGAATAATAGAGTTGACAGATGAAATAAGGAAGGTAAAATGAACTAAAAACCCTAATCAAGTGAGAATTAAGAATGAGAAATGCAAAGGTTGACCACAAAAGGTACTTGAGGAATGTACGTAGGCTTTGGTGAAACCTTGGGGGTAAATAAGGTGTCAAGTTGTGAACCTCATAATGAAGAAGGTGTCACAGAACTGGCTTGGCGTCCTCGATAAAATAAAACATTACCAAGATTCGGTTGAGAGTATCTTAGATCAAGTATCAGATATGATATGTACGCCCAACCATCAACCTAAGATTGTAAATTTGGATCATTATTGACACACACTTGTAAGCTCTCCCGGAGTTAGTAGTATTGGAGGCTGCAAAGGGTCCTAAATCGAGTAAAATTCCTAATTAGGTGCGTATAGTGAAACGAGAGTCTACGTTAGTTAGAAAACCCTCTATATGTATGTATGTGTTTACTTAAGGATAGATGATTCGTTTCTACAATTCCCATATTTTTCAGACACATATGATAGACGAATTTCAACCTTTGTTTCATCTGACCATAATACCTTTAGAGGGAAGACGGATGTATGGCAATGTTCAGGAAGACGATACGTTCATGGGATACGTCCGGTGTGTTTTTAGGCTTACCAATATCATAGTCCTATGACAATACCATCACTTAGATTTACCAGTGGTTTTATCTCAGACTCTGTCTCATAGATTCACTAGTATTCTCACAACACGTCAACGACTTCGAACTCCTCAACCCCCACAGTCCTCTGTGAGATAAGTCCAAGCCAACAATCTAGGCAAGAGGGAGGACTCTTCAAAAGAAGAAGATCCTTCCGAAAGATCTAATTAGATATGAAAAACTATTATAGATGTTATCTTGTTTTGGTTACTATGTACATTATAAGAATGTAATAATAGTTTTACCTATGACTTTATCTGCCTTGTATAATTAAGATAATAATACTCTGAATGAAGTTATGTGAACTGTTATGTTATGTCAAATTGTAATTCCCTTAACGAGTTTAGATTTTTAATGTTTACCTACACTAAAGTTCCTTGGATAAAATTTATTAAAAATAAAAAATAAAAAGGAGTGTTACACTTTGTCCCAATTGATTATGTGACACTTATCAGAATCATAGCATGATTTCTCGAATGTTTTATTTAGGGTTTTAGAATAGGTCATATACAATTTCCATCTTAAACATCCTATCAAATACCAAGCTTTACCAACCCATCCACCTCTCTTGTCTCACCCATGGAAGCCTAACAAATTTGTGTTTGCAAACAGCTAAGAAATTACTAAAAGCCTTCTTGTTCAATAGAAAGCATAACCACTTGTATGATACATATTTTGTTTTATAACTAGTATGTATTAAAATAAAGTATATGATTGAGAAATTATGTATATGATCAACAACATTCGTATGTCTTCCCACAATGACTAGTTTCTAATGTTGTCTATTAAAGTCAAAATATCAACAAGCTATAGAGAATAAACAAACTTACAAATTTATTGAGCTCGTCCAATCTTAATAATTTGAAGAGAAATACCAACAACATTTTCTCAAACATTTTATTTATAATATTCTTTATACTGATATAGAAATAAAATCTATTAAAATTAATATTTTTTAATAAATTTTAATCAATCACAAAAAAAATGTTAAAAAAATAATATTTGAGAAAATGTGATTAACATTTTTCTAATTTGAAAACATCCTTTGTGAACCTTGTAAACATTCTGGTTGTTGTTATATTAACATTTATTATACCTAAATTTAAATTGACAATAATATAAAGTTATTCTTCTATAAACTTATAGAATTTGGTTAAATTTAAAGAGACTTACTTTAAAAATACTCAAGTATTTTGATAGACAAATAAAATAATATATTATTCATACTCTATTGTTTGAACATAAAATTTTAAACATCATATTTTGTATACATTAGTTATCTCTACTTCTTCCATAATTTTAATATTTTCATATGTAAGCATTTGGAAAACAGTTACAAAATAAAAGTTTATAAAACCAGTAAATATGGTTCCAAAATTTTTGTAGAGAAAAAAATATTACTCTTTCCTACTTATTATTTGAATGAAGAAAAAATAAAGATAGAGAAAAAAATTTGAAAGAAAAATTTAGAAATAAAAATTTTAAAATTTTATTTCTAAAATCCATTTTTTTCTTTTTTTTTTTGTCTCTATTTTTTTTAACCAAATAAAAAAGTCTAATTATCCATATGGAGTGTTTGCTTCTCTCTTTCTGCTTAACCAATTATAATATTTAATTTGTTATTTTCTACTCAGGTCTCATTTGTCTTAATATATTTTTCTTTCAAGTACATTAAAAACATTATGATTTTGAATCAGGACAAGCACTTTCACCACCGTTTTTAAACTGTGGTACAAATAACATAAAACTCAAGCTTTTATTTATTGGATTGGCCAAAAGGCCAGCCCTTTGTCTCACAAGTCACAAAACATTACAAGATTATACAACAGCAAACTGGAAAAGCACACGTCTTATTCAGCCAAACCGTAAGTAATTCTATAACAAAATATAGAAATGACGATACCACCAAGTTTTATTAATTAAGGAGAGCTTCTCCCCACAATCATAGTGAAACTCCAGAGTCCATATACATATTATATATTTGGATATGCTAATTTTTTTTGTTTATCAGCAATTACGTGTATATGGAGAACATGGTCGTGGTGATGGCTGATTAGGGTCACTGGTCTGATTCGGCTCTGCTGCTGCATAACAATATATATATCAATAATTATGATGTTCATTTTTTACCAAATTTTTTTTGTCTCAGTTTCAAGTTATGATTTATTTCTTAAAATTGTGGTTCATGAATTTAATATAATTTTATAAAATTGATTTGTAAAATAAAGATCGTTATTCATTTAAAATAGATTTAAATATCATTTAAAAATAATGTAATTGTAAAATATCAATTTGCAAGATGAAAATGTTATCATTTATTTATATACATTAATTTAATCATATTATGAATCGATTCAGAATCTTCATCATTATTTTTAAATAAACACAAACATGATTCACTAAGAGGCCTTGCTTATATACATCTTGATGGAAAACAAGTTTATCATGAACATGTTATTAAAAAACAAAGTTTATTATGACCTTGCGTATGAAATTTGAAGAAGTAGAGAGTAGATAGTGAGTGTGTTACCCATCAGGTGTCGAGCTAGAGTTGAACTGGGAAGGAAAAACAAAGAGGCCAAGAGTAAGAACGCAATAAAAATTGCCTTCATGGTTGTGAAATATTGAATGCTTCGTAGATACAATTTAATTTTCCGTTTGCATGGATATAAAGCATGTTATCATGTATATAGTCTCAGATCAATGATATGGGGTGGAGAGAGAAAATGTTTATTAACCATGTATATCTTTATCTAAGTGATTAGTTTCGGTACTTGCTTTATTGAACTAAATTTCAACAAAATAATTTTAAAATCTTCTTCTCATTATGTAGTTCTTAACTAGTGAAATTTTATATACGTGAAGAGGGAAAGAGATTTGACAAATAGGAATATGGAAAGGTACATAAATATTTAACCAAACCAAAAATGACAAAGCCGAAGACTTGCAATAAGACTTGATTAAAGAACTGCAAAAACATTATTTTCCATGTTATAACACTTTGCGAAGAAGATTTGACGTAAAAAAAAATGTAAAACCGTCCTTGCTTATTTTACTGCCTGCATTTTATCTTTTTCCTTCAACATATGACGTTTTCTCTCTTATAGCACCTATTTTGGGTCATTCATATAATTTTCTCCTCTTTTCTCAATACTAGAGGGATATAAAACCTATATGTTCTTATCCTATAACTCATAATATTTGGAATAAATCAAGCGTGTGGGTGAACAATAATTACTAAGAATGAAATTAGCCAGCAAACTTTTAAAATACTCGATTTTGTTTCTTAAAAAAAAAGTAGACTAAAGTTTATTACGGAAAAAATACTTATTAAATAAAAATATGTCATTTATTTAACTTTCTTCTCAGCAAAATGTTTTTATTATTTATCCTTAATATCAATTTTAAAATTGATGTTAAAATCTTCGATAAAATATTATTTTTTTTATGAAAATGTTAAAAACAGATAACTTTCTAGTGATGAGGATTTTCTTTAATGTAAGATAGTATTATTTAATGAGCAGAACTATAACGGTGTTGAATTTGGCTACAATAATTGACTAGGTCATTCTGTTGCCCTTGAAAGATACGTTATTTTAACTAGTGTATTTAAGTACTTGTTTATGAATATTTTATTATTTTTTAAAACAAAAAAAAATCTATTTTGACGAAGTCTAAAACTATTTTTTTTTTTAAATGGTGGGAACTTAGACTAACATATCTAATGATAGAATGAATAATGATTGGGAAGAAAAATAAAATAAAGATGAAAGGACATCAGGATAGCGGCTTTAGGGTTTTTCTTTTTTTCTTTTCTTGGTTGATATTCTTTCCGGTATTAAATATAAAAAATTAATTTATATTAGTCTTAAATATAAAAAAATTAATTAGTTTTATCTTGCTATTTTTTTAAGATACCTTTGATTTAATTGGGGTGTTATGTCTGATACCAAATTCTACGAAGGAGAAGTCGAAAAAAATAATTCTTAATTAGTATTGGTGAAATTGAAAGATAAAAGATATATTTAAATCTTATTTTTATAAATAGATTGAATTTTTTTTCTTGTTTCATGTTTTTTTTATCCAAATTAAATTGTAACAAGTAATTAGAAAATATAAAATTTAGATATTTATCAAGGATCCAAAATATATTTTAGTCTATAATAAACATGTTTTTTTTTTATCTTTATTGCATTTGATCATTTCATTTGTTTTTCACGAGCTATTGATGTTTAAATTTTGAAAACATTTAATAAAAAGCAAAGGCATTTGAAAGATAACTAAAGTCTCTTATCAAAAAGCATTCCTCAAGTCTAAAGTCTACACAAGGAAAAGATAGAAGTGAAAATTTGCAAAAAGTTGAGGGCTATATCAGAAGAAAAGTGTCAGCGAAGTTTAAGAAAGAAAGAACAAACTCATTCTCTCTTCTTTGACAAAATTGTCACATCAAGTTGAAGAAAATGTGACTGAAACTCCCATGCGTTTAATGAGGATTTAGAACAGAAAACAAGAAATAGACATTCTCTCAATGAATTTTTTCTTCATGACTATAAATACTAGAAATTTTGAAGAAAGAATTAGTTCTTTTAAGGTTTTCAATCTAAATATCTAAACAACTATTCTTATGTCCACTACTTTAGAACAACCCCATTTTGAGATCCAAACTCATCTACCCTAAACCTTGTTTATCCTTAACTTTGTTAAGCTTTCTTTGTAAAAAGATTTATTCTAATTATTTTATCCTCACTTTGTGAATTGATCTTTTATCTTGTATCTTGTGAGAGTCAAGAGTTGTAACACCCTCAAAAATTCAAAATGAAAATTTTTACTAATTAAAATTAATTAGTGAAATAATAACTAATTTAATAAGAATTAGTGGGCAAATAACCATATAAAATAGAAATATGTGTACGTGACATTTTAAAAAATAAAGTAAGCTTAGTAAACTAATAAACTAGAGATAAATAAAATTTATGCTAGTTTTGATATTAGTTAATAAATTAGAATTTTGACCATTAATGATGACTTACTTAACTCATTAATGACAACATTATAATTAAAGCTATAAGTTAAATTTAATTAAAACATTTTAGATTAAGATTAAATTTAAACTAAGTGAACTAAAATTAATTGAAGTAGCATAAGAGCTATGTGAATAATTAATTAAAATTTTTCTAAGCCTAATTACTAAATTAAGAGGTTAGTAGGGTCAAACTTAGACATACCCCTTAAAAAAGTCAACTAACTTAGACTCTTCCCTTATAAGTAAGTAACTTAAGGACCCCCCTCCCACAACAATTGTGTGTTGGCCCTACATAGCTCTCTCCTTGTTTTTTTTTTTTTTTTGTTTAAATCTCCTCTTCTCTCCCAAACTACCACTAGTGAGGGTTTGGTAAGTGTACCAAAGTCACTTGTAATCAAAGTCGTCTCCTCAAGAACTTAGTTGATATTTGATTAAGTTACAATTATATTAATTAAAAAGTCCAACTTTATTTACAGGAATATTCACAAAGATTTATTGATTGGTTTGTTTGAGAATGAAATGTAAATGAACACAAAATTCATAAACAATCAATAACTAAGGTTAAGATAAATTAAATGATTAAAAGTTGTGATTAAATTTCATTTAACTTTACTCCTTTTTAACCTTAATAATCAAACACATAAAAACTTTTTCTTTATTGCATTATTTAGAATTATAGTCACTCAAAACTAATTCCTTAGTAATGAGATTTTAAGTTACCTTCATAAATATCAATTTCTTTCATATTTAAGAAAAGAACTTGCATTGGTATTTTATTTCTAACAATCCTAATCATTGGGTTTTTCATCTCAAAACAAGATTTAGAAAACATTTTCCAATCGAATTCTAACAAAAAAAGAATCACTTTACGAGTCATCAACACATAAAAAACATTAAGAGCATAAATAAAACATTGATGACTAGAAGAGAATAAATCATATATATGATAACCAAAAGTTATATTGGAGTTTAGTAGATTGCATCTAACCCAAAAAAAAAAAAAATATCAGACACTTATATCCATGAGAGTTGATTCATAAAAGATGAGAAAATATTAAATACCCAAGTCGAAATCGTTGTTCTTCCGTCCTCGAAATCTTGGAAACCCTTCCAGTTCTTTAACAATGAAGTTACCCATTTGAAGAAAGAGAGAGTTGCTCGTTTTGATCCGCCTCTTTCTGTCCTAAAAGAAAATATTTTTCCCTATTTATATCATTTGACTTTTCAAATAGAAAAATGAATTTTGAGCATTTTTGCAAAGCGTTGGAAATTTCGCTTGAGCAAACTTTAGGCAGTGGGTTCTCTAATGTCTGATAAAATTTATTCAAACTCTTAAATTTTGGCTTGAGCGAAATTGAGATAGAAAGCTTGCTTGAGCAATTTTTTATTTCTTCCTTAAGCTTTCTACTTTTTCTCTTCAATAACCTTTTCTTCTCTTCTTTTCATAAACCTATAAAATAACACAAATTTAATTTAAAAACATTCAAAATTTGAATTGATAGATTTCAATTAAACTAAACTAATATATAAAAGTTTTTAGCATCAAAAAAGGTAAAACAAAATAAACTACAAGTGTAAAAGTACCAAAATTCTAATAAAAAAAACATCTAAAATCAAGTAAAATAAGCCTCTAACAACCACCATCTACTCAATTTTCTTGAAGTTCCTTACTATTGGATGAGACTAAGGAGGCTTTTAGGAAAAAAAATTTCTTCCACTACTAGTGCATAATTATAATCTATGTTAAACAAAATTGAAGTATGGAAGAGTTTTCTTTCCCTTTTATTGCCATTTTTCAACTTGAAATTAACGGGAAATGCTCTCATGTGTATCTTTGTATGTGGGTTATGATATATTAATTGATTGGAGCTTGAAATGTGATTTTCATGAGTTGTGGTGCTAAGTTTAATTCTCTATTAAGTGCAAATTTTGCACTTATTTTTAGTGTTTTATGCTTTAGATTGATATATTTATTGGTTGGTCATGTTTCTAACACACTAAACTATGTTTTGGAAGCTTTAAATGTATGATTGTTGGTTGAAATATTTGGATGTTTACTGCTTTGTGTTTGATGTGAAAAATAAAGCCATCAACATGTTGAAATTTTCTATTTCAAGGCTGGATCTAAAACCAAAAATGGTTGTGTTGGATGTAATTTATTGTGATAATTTGAAGTAAAAACAAGTCTAAGTTTTGTGATAAAAACAAAATTACATCCGTATCTGTACTTGGTCTTCCTGATTTCTCCAAGCCATTCACCATTGAAATTGATGCTTCCATAGTGGTTGTTGGTGTTGTTTTGTCTCCACATGGGCACTCTATGTCTTTCTTCAATAAAAACTTGTGTTTGGGTATGCAAGTTTATTCTGCGTATGTTCAAGAAATGTATGCTATCACAAAAGCAATCAGAAAATAGTGTCAGTATCTGGTTGGTAGAAAATTCCAAATTTTTACTGATCAACAAAGTTTGAGAAACATTTTATCCCAGACAATTCAAACATCAGAACAACAAAAATGGTTGGCCAAGTTACAAGGTTTTGATTTTGAGATTGTTTACAAACCTGGAAAAATTAATGTTTGTAGCAGATTCTTTGTCCCATAAGGTTGTCAATGATAATGAGGTCCTTCTATCTGTAACTTCATCACCTGTTCTTAAACTTTTGGCCATCTTGCGTCGTTATTACTCTTTTTTACCTTAATGGTATCATCTTGGTCAAACAGTATACCTCCGAGAATGATAAGAATCCTCTAGCACATTTCTCTTAAGGGCTGTTATACTTCAAAGCCAAAAGTTTTGTGCCAGACACAGAACTTGCGCCAAAAATTACTCATGAGTATCATTCCACTTCTATAACTGGACACTCTAGTTTGCAGCCTACCTTGGCTAGGATCTTTGCATCATTCTTTTAGCCCGGTATCTACTCAAACACTAAATCTTTTATCCAACAATACACTGTTTGCCAGCAAAATAAATGTGTCGTAGAAGAAACCGGGGTTATTAGAACCACTTCAAATTCCAAATAAAGTTTAGGCTGACTTAACTATGGATTTTGAGATCCACCTTACCTCTTCTTTTGGTCACCCGGTCATCTGGGTAATTTATGATCGTCTCACCAAAATTTCCCACCTTTTGGCCTTTCCAACGAAATTTTCTACTTCAAACCTGGCTCAATGCTTCCTTGTGGACATTTACTGTCTACATGGTATGCCAAAGACCATCACCTCCGATAGAGACCCCCTATTCTTGAGTTCATTCTGGAAAGTATTGTCAAAAGTTAGGGCACCAAACTACAGTATAGTATGACATACCATCCTGAAACGGATGGTTTATCAGAAGTTACCAATAGATGTTTGGAAGCGTACTTATGCTGTTTTGCTAGTGATCATCCGTGCATGTGGTACAAATTTTTGCATCTCGCGGAATATTGGCACAACTCTACTTATAATTCGATCATCGCTATGACGTTCTTTCAAGCCTTGTATGGCCGATCTTGTGCCGTAGGCTGAATCATTAAATTATCTACATTTGTCCCTACAACAACACCATGGGATTGTAAAACGTTTAAAAGAAACCCTTTGGCGTACGCGTTACAACATGTGCGATCAAGCAAATACAAAATGCAGAGATTGTACCTTTGCTGCAAGTGACCTGGTTTGGTTCCATCTTATCCCTTATGGCAGTAGAACAAAACCATAAAAGACATTGATTGAGACAAAACTTAAACCTCCAGACAATGAAAGGTGCAAATGCACTTATTATTCATGAACACAAGAACCAAAAATAACTTATATCTTCTCCATAAATCTGCTACAAGGATTTTACATTCTATGTAGCAAATTATATGCAGCAAAAAAAAAAAAAGCAAAAATAATGCAAAACCAAAAATAATCAAAAACAAAGCTTCTTTCCTTGCAGATCACAAACTAGCACAAATAGCTGGAAAATGAAAATTAACGACCATAGAAAGCATAATTGGCAAAGAAAAGATACATTGACATACAAATTGTCAAGTTATACAATGAATCTATATAAGAAAATTAATGTAAAATATAGAACCATTTAGCACAAGGTTCTTTAGATCACAAATATACAATATATTCTTCATATCACCACCTTCAGACAAACACAAGCAAAATCTCACCCCCACACCCCCCCCCCCCCCCCCCCCCCCCCCCCCCCCCCCCCCTCCACACCTCCTCTCCTTTAGCTCCCTCACCTGCCACCCCCCTCTTCTCCCTCTTC
>JAMLFT010005050.1:0-18281 GCA_026544285.1 Pachyrhizus erosus | reverse complement strand
ATTATTTGTTTAATAATAACAATTAAAATTAAAAATTTATTTTATAAAAATTAAAATATTATTTAATCTTATTTATATTTATTTTTCTTGCATCTATATTTATTTCTCTTTCACTATAAAAAAATATGAAATAAATATGATATGTGGATGCATCTTTATCCTTATTAAAAACTGCGTATGTTTCAGGCTTTCAAAGCCAGTGCCGAAGACATGGCTGATGAGAAGAAACATGATTCAGTGAAGATCATAGAGCGGTGTCAAGTTTCTCCACCACCAAATTCACTTCCCTCAACCACCCTTCCCCTTACTTTCTTTGATATTCCATGGTTCTATTGCAACCTTATCCAACGCATCTTCTTTTACGAGTTTCCCCACCCTACCCATCACTTCCTCCAAACAGCACTTCCCATTCTCAAACACTCTCTTTCCCTCACTCTCCAACACTTCTTTCCCTTCGCCGCCAACCTCATCGTTCCGTCACAACCCCGCTTCTCTTACATCCGTTACCTTGATGGCGACTCTCTCTCCTTCACCGTTGCTGAGTCCACCGCAGACTTCACCCTCCTCACATCTGATTCACAAGACGTTCGAAACTGGCATCCTCTTGTTCCCACGTTGCCTTCCCCACGTGTTGAGCAAGATGGCACACGTGTGATCCCTCTCATGGCCATTCAAGTCACCGTTCTACCGAACTCTGGCTTCACCATATGTCTTAGCCTCAACCACCTTGTCAGCGATGGCAAGTCACTTCACCATTTCATCAAGTATTGGGCCTCTCTTTGCAAAGCAAAAGGGGACTTGGCTTCCCTTGAATCCTCCTTGTCTCTTCCGTCACACAAAAGAGACCAAGTTAAAGACTTAAAGGGGCTTAAGCTCATATACTTTCAAGAACTTGAGCATCATGAGTCGAGAAGCATGGAGTTTGCAGGGCTCGTAAGAGAGGTTTCCACTAATAAGGTTCGCTTCACTGTTGTACTTAGTCGTGAACAGGTTGAGAAACTGAAGAAATGGGTCACTCTTGAATGTGCCAGCTACACTTCAGGGACATTGCACTTATCAACCTTTGTGGTCACGTGCTCCTTAATTTGGGTTAGCATGATTAGGTCAGAGGAGAGAAAAGGCAATTGTGTTGCTCAAGACTGTGATGAGTTCTGCTATTTGGTGTTTCTAGCAGATTGTCGTGATCGTCCTGAATTTGCATTACCTTCAACTTACTTTGGGAATTGTCTAACCCATTGCATTGTGGCAATGAAGAGGAGTGAGCTAGTGGGAGAAAATGGGATGGTTGGGGTAGCAAGCGCTATTGAAAAACGAATTAGAGATTTGAAGAGTGATGCTTTGAGAAATGCTGAAACGTTGATGTCAGATTATAGAGAGTTAGGGAATGGAGGTAAATCTACGTGGATAGTTGCAGGGTCACCAAAATTGGGAGTGTATCAGACTGATTTTGGATGGGGTAAGCCTAAGAAATCTGAAGCAGTGCATATTGAATCGTCAGGATCAATTTCTCTTTCTGATTGTAGAGACCAAAAAGGAGGGATTGAGGTTGGATTGGCACTTGAAAGGATTCAGATGAATAAGTTCATCAACATCTTAGAAGAGCAGCTCAATAATACTAATAAATTCTGAGTGGATCATGCACTCACGCAGAGACAATCGGTATTTTTCACATTTTTCTGTTTTTGCGTTAGTGGTTTATCGTGTACCTAAAGATTCCATTTTAGAGTGATGTGTTTGTAGTTTGTTTCTTTTTTGTAGGATTTTTAGTTCTTATTTCTTAATAAGCTGAGCGATTGCAAAATGTGTGGAGCACCGTTTGTAAAAGAAGTCAAAATTTAAATATCTAGTTGCATTTGGACAATTTAAATGTTGAATTCGTGTAGGTTTAGAAATGAATCTAATAGCAAACAGAGTTCGGTGTATTGGTTGATTAGGAATTTCTTCGATCGGTATACAATCTATAATTTCTAACTTACATTCTTATTGTGATTCATACGTACTTAACATAACTTTAAAATAGGATCTTCTCTCTGTTTCCTTAAATTTAAGTTAATGTTATTTTTTATCTTCTAAACTTCAATTTACTTTTTAATTCCTTGGTTTCATTTTTTTTAATTCCTCTAACGTTCAGATAATTAATAGTAATATACTATTTTATTAGTATGCTATATTTATTAATATACTATTATCATTGATTTGATTTAAATCAATAATAATAATATATTAATAATTTAATTGTAGATTTCACCAGTTAACTATCATTATTTCATAAATTTTATTATTCAAATTTATTTTTTCACAAACTTTTCTATCAAAATTTTCATTTTTAACACGGTTTATTGTGTAATTTTGTTCGCATATTTTATAATATATTTTTTATTTTTACATATTTTATTTTTTTATTTTTATTTTTTTTTTGCATTTTATTATTATATTAGTAATAAAATGATGAGGTTTTATTAAAATTGAAACTTTATTTTAATAACACATTAATATTGATAAAATTTGTGAAAATTGAAAATTTGAGTAATAAAATTTGTAAAAATAAAACTTGAATGATAAAATTTGTGAAATGATAAAAGTTAAGTGATAAAATTTGTAATTAAGCTTATATTAATTAATTAGGATTTGATTTAAATTTAAAGATAATGATATATGAATAATAATAATAATAATCAATACAATTTAATTTTTTTTACAGAATTAATACAATTTAATTTAAAATTTAAAAATAATAGTACTTTTTATAATTTAAAATACGATTTAATTTAAATTCAAATGTAGTATCATACTTCTAATATATAACAATTTGAATTTTAAAAAATATTAAATCTTAAAAACTTAACTTTATTCTCATAAGTTTTATGTGGAGACAACTATTTAACAAGAAAAGAGAAATAATATAAAAAAAAAAAGTTAATCGAGAGAACAGAAAGAATGAGAGTTGTAAATAATCAAATTCATAATATAAGAATAGATAAAAAAAATATAATTTAAAGGTTAAAATTATGAATAAAATAGATTGTATAATAAATTTATAAATATATTTATATCCATATAATTGATACGGTACTTTCATAAATAAAATTATATGTATGCACATAATTTCATTTGAACTGATTTTTAAAATCATATTTAAAATTCAATTTTTTTCAGTTTATTTAATTCTTTAATATATATATATTTTTATTTAATATCAATTTATAATTTTTTATTATAATATTTTTATCAATTATAAAATAATAGTATTATTATATGATAATGATAATAATTAATAATCCAATATAAACTGTGAACCGTGCACATAAAAATATTGTTTTATATTTATGAAATTTACAGGAATGTTTGCGTTACTGGAACGTTACAAGAAAATATTATAGAAATTTGTCAACTGTCTTTTTTGCCTTTTAAAATATTATCCTTTATATTAATCTAACGGTTTACACATTAGCTGGAGAAGAAAAAAATAAGGATGGAGAGGATCCGGATGAAATTTGACGATCTGCAACACTTGAGCCAAAGGTGGAATATTTACGAAAAACATTCTGAGACTCCATATAAGTAAATATTCTACTAGACTAATAATGGGTAATGAAATAGTCCATCGTTTAATTATGTTAGTTCTATTTATAGAAATCTAAAATCATTTATTTGTCCTTGTTTCCTGATATGAATAAGGCTTTTCAACTATTCTCATTTATGTTAGTTGTTATCACTGGAACTTCCTTTACACCTCGTGTTTGTATTCTTCTTCTCTTATGGAAGGTTCTTTCTATTTTAATATCTATTCAAAGGATTCTCTAAAATGTAAAAACCTGCAATACAAAGAAAAAGCAGCCTACAAATAGAATGAGTAGTACGATATGATGACTATTGTTTCTACAAATTCGACTTTTGTTAATATAAATAAGACCCAAAATTAAGTTTATATTTCAATGTTGTATTGAGTCGTGAACAAGTTGAGATACTGAAGAAGTAGGTCGCTCTTAAATGTGCACTGATGAGACATTGCACGCATCAACCTTTATTTGGGTTTGTATGATTAGATCAGAGGAGAGCAAAGGCAATCGTGATTATCCTGAATTTTCGTTACCTTCAACGTTCTTTGGGAATTGTATAACCCCTTGCTTTGTGGCAAGGTAAGAAGAGTGAGCCAGTGGGAGATAATGGGATCGTTCGTGTGGTAGATGTTTTTGTAAGGGTAATTAGAGATTTGAAGAGTGTGCTTTGAGAAATTTTTTTATATTAAATCATTAGAAATTGTTGTCTGAAGTTTTTATATCATTTTTTCTATAAGATGCTTTTATATCATTAAATAATTATAAATTGTTGGGTCTGAATTAGTATGACTACCAGGCGCTGAAAGTGGTCCTTATTGGTTTGTTCAAGTTAGTTGTTAACTCGACGAGATGATTATTATTTGCTTGTCTAGACTCTAGATTTAGTTCTTTCCGAGTTTCTTACGTGTGTGCAACACTTGAGCGAAGAGTGGGGTATTTATATAAAAGATACTCTCATACTCAAGTACGTAAATATTCTGTCAAAGTGTGTGTAATAATATTATACTTGTTATATATATGGAAGCCTAAAATTATATGTATGTCTTCTTTCCTGTGAGACCAAAGAGTTCTTAAATAGTTTCATGTCAAGCAAGCTTGGAACTGAAATTTTTTTATATAACTTTTGAATTATTATTATAAATGTCAACGATTTTTTTCTTATAAGATGGCAGTATGTCACGATCTATAGTTGGATTGTTATGTATTTTAGATAAATTGAAAACTAATTCCAACGTTTTTTTTTTCCAACAAAATAATGTCATCACAATTACAATTGTACTGTACTACTTTAGCATATGTGGATCCTATTATATTTGTATTAATCAATACTCACACTTGTGTTTTGTACTTATTTCGTCTAATATTTCTCTTTATCTATTTTATATAAGAAAAGTCTTCCCTCCGTTATCATGTGGTAATATTTGGTTAGAAATATTTCGCCTTTTTTTTAAGCTTCATCCTAATCATTGATTTGTCTTTTAATTCAACAACTCCGATCTTATATTAAATAATAAACATCTCTATAAAATATATTAAATTTATTATTTAATTATAATATAAATATTCACTACTATTCGCTAAAAAATTTTAAATATTTATATATCTATGAATATTTAATAAAAATAAAAAATATTTTAAAAATACTTTAATATATTATTTAATTATATTTTTTTAATTCTTTATACAAAAGTAATTAATATCCTAAAAAAATATCATTATTAAAATTAATAAAAATTACACTTAGGTGTCTAATTTTATTAATAAAGTTTCAAAATTTTAAAAATATTTATGTATTTTAATAGATAATAGATATTCACATATATAAATATCATGATATTTGTACTAGTTCTGTTAATAGATAGATAACAAAAATATTTATATTTGTTATTCATGACAACTAATTAGTGATATTTATTTTATATTTATTATAAATTTTATTTGCAGATATTTATGGATATAACTTTTTTTATCATCTCTATACATATTTATATATTGGTTATTTTGAATAACTTATACTTGTATATTATGTGTCAAAATACAATTGCAATGTATTACAATGACAAAAGTGAAAACAACATGGTTTATTATTTTCGTTTGATCTAATAGGAGTTCAATCCCTTTTAATCCAAAGTGAATTCACTTTAAGTGGAGACAAGATTAAAGTGAATTTATATGTAAGTGAACATGGTACATACCTTTAAGTGCATGTCTCTTGCCGAAAGTGGAGACAAAGAATTGAAGGAGGATTAGAGCTTGGCTTGGTATTTAGAAGTGGGGAATTTGAATATTTCATTTCGGTCCTTGAGGAAGAATTAGTAGCATTAAAATCCTAAATGATTGTGTGCGTTGTTTCCAATTGTGCTCCCTCTTATAAATTCACACTTTTGGAGTTTGACGCAGCTGTAGCATGGCGACCAGCCCATTTTCTTGGAGGGTGATGGAGTTATTGATGTTGCTGGTGTAGCTACGAATGCAGAGGATGAGCACATGGTGGAGGCCACCAAGGATGAGGGAGGTGGAGATGAGAAAGGAGATGAAGAGAGGAACCCAATGATGCTAATGGAAGTGAAAGTGATGAGGAGCAAGACTCGTTCTATGGAGATCAATTCATTACACAAAGTGATTGGTTTGATTTTTCTTAACCTTCAAAACTCTTTTCTTTTCTTTTGGTATTTTGCCTTTTGCTTACTTTTCAGTACAGCTGGCATGGTTTCCTTTTAGTTTGTGTTTAGTAATTCAAGTGAAAATCTCTCATTAGATGACCCATTGGCAACAGAGAGATGCAATGACTGAGATTTTTTTATTTTTATTTTTTACATATTTGAGTATTTTCTTGTATACAGATTCAGCGCAAGTGGTAGGAGGAAACTATGAAACTTCTGACTTCTGGATTATAAATAACTTATTAGTCCAAGTCATGATCGTCCACTATTGGTGGTGACCTCATTTCTTCTTATCTGTTTGTTCCCAAGGCAATATCGTAGGAAACTCATGAACTCTCTTACAAACTAATTCTACTTAAATATGTGGGAGATAATAATAATCATAGGTATTATTAGTACGTTATTAATTATTTTTTGTTTTTAAATAACAGAACTGTTAAATGTATAATTTAGGTAATGTTAATTTACGTGTGTTGGATTTTAACCAAATAATATTAGAAAAGATTTTAATGCTTATTGAATTATAAACTATTTATTTGTTTTTACCCTCTAAATTTTATAATAATTATTTTTTTTTAAAAAAATAAAAACTTATCCAAACACAATTTAAATAAAATTTTAATAATCATTTTTAACATTGGCACCTTGAGAATCATTAACATTCAAGGTTTTGTTGAAAAAAAAAGATAAATTTGTTTTGCTTTATCTTATTTCTTAATGATACAGATGTACGAACACTTTACGTTTGATAATAGAAAAAGAGAGAGAAATATAAGTATGATAAGTAATATAATTTAATAAAAATAAGAGATAAAAAAAGAAAAAGAATGAATGTCAAATGAGAATAAAATAAATGACACAAATATAACTTATATCAATTATTATATCATTCAATAATTCTATATAGCATATGAATTTGATTGATTTAATATTGTATTATAATTAAATATTATCTTAATTATGTGTATCAAATTTTATAAAAATTGAATGTCAATAAAAAATTATCAAATGATTTATATTTTAGTATATTTTAAAAAATATATATTATATTAATTTTGATTTATATAAAATATAGTAAATATGATTTATATTAAAGAATTTTTTAATCCAATGGTAGGTTTCAAGATTAAACTATTCAATTAAAATTATTAAATAATGCAATAATTTATGTAAGTTATATCAATATCATTTGATTTTTTTTATGCTTAATGTCTGTTGTGCATTTATCAACTATGGCATGATTTTATAATGTGATTGTGATTTTGATTGGAAGATACTTTCATTATCTTAAATTAAAGTAAAATACCCTATGAGCTTTATATTTAGGAATGAAACATAATTAATTGGTTATATTAATTCATTAGACAGAAAGTTTGTTCATTTCTTAGATTTTGAGAAATTAAAACTTAATAATAGAACTAAGACTTTTTTCACTTAAGGAATTATGATTAAAAAATACTTGTTGATTAATTTTAACATTGAGTTCAACCAAATATACATTATTTGTTCACCTTAAAAGAAAGTAACTATTGATAAAGTTTAACCTTAACAACATTTTTATTATTTGTAAAACCTTTTATCTTTAGTTGTGTTTTAACTATAAAATCACAATAGAGTAGTTTTTCTTCTTTTCTTTACTTGTTTTGTTTTTAACTCTCAAAATATCAACCAAAACATTTGTGTTTTTATTGTTCTTTGTGTTATTCTTTAGCTTAGTATTGTGTGAAAATTTTTAAATATTACACAAATATCTTGAAAAACAATATTTCAAATTTTCATTTTACTAATTATACAATTGGATACATTTGTCAATGACGAAACATATACAACACAAAATAATTTCATTTGATTATTATATATTATATATTATATATTATATATTTGTATATCAAAATACAAGTTCATTGTGCTTGTTACAGTTATAAAAGTGAAAACAACATAGTTTATTATATTTGTGTGATCTAATAGGAATTCAATCCTTTCTTTCAAAGTAGCTCCTAAATTTTTTTTGTTACACATTTATATTATTATAAACCTCTACTCGAATTTTATCTATTCATGTTTGAGAATTGTAAGTAATATGTTTAGAAATGTAAGTAATAAAATGTTGTCTAAAACCATACATGTAGTACTACAATGCTAGTTATCATCTTTGTTTTATACATTTTAACACTCATTTCTACTTACGAGACCGACACATAGTTGATGTTAAAGTGATATTTAATGTTGACTTTCATTAATTATTGGGGCCAACGCTAAAAGGAATTTTTCTATAGTGTATCAACTTGAATATCCAATTTCTAAGAGATCCTTTAAAGCCTGGTTAAATAAAGAAAACTATACACAATTTATTATGAAATAATTATTTTTTTTAATCCTTTTACATTTTAAAAGTTTATAAGTAGAGTTTGTTTATGGTAGAATTTGGAAAATATATTTAAAAAAAAATAAATATCACAAATTAATTTTAAATTATAAACAAATAAATGTTTAAAGTGAAACTTAAAATCGTTGCATATGTACTTTTTTTTTTTGTTTAAACTGGTAGTATTTTTACATTTTTAATAAAAATTTGTTTCTACATTTTGATTAATCAATCAATTATGGGAATCTATTTTCAGTTTGTTTCAATATTTCTATATTTTTACATTTTAAATAAAAGGTTTTTTCTATATTTTTACATTTTTAATAAAAGTTTGTTTTTATATTTCTATATTTTTACATTTTTAATAAAAATTTGTTTAAACTAGCAGTATTTTTACATTTTTAAATTTTTTTATTTAGATTATATCTTAATTGAAATAAAATAAAATCTATGAAAATCTAAGATAATTTTGAGAAGAAGTGGTAATTGAAAAAAGTAGAAGTCTGGAAAAGAAATAAAGATTGAAAAATGTAAAGTTTGAAGAAAAAATCAAGAAAGAAATACAAGTAAAAACAATAAATTTTAATCACTATAAAAATAAAATAAATTATACTTAAAATATGAGTTCGGAATGTATATATATGTTCATAAACTTCATCAAGTAATCTTTTTGATCCTTGACGTGCATTGGTTAATCAAGAAGTTTTTATAATAATTAAAACCAAATGAAAATAGAATATAACTTGTTTATTTATAATATTTTTTATCCGACCATCAATTTATAAGGACCTAACACATGTAAGAAACAAGAAAAATTGTCTAACTTTTAAAAATCATATTTGAAAATGTTTAAATATTTTTGAAACTTAATTTTATTGGCAGCTCTTTAATATAAACCTTGATTTATCCTTTTTAATTTTCTTGATTGTTTTACTCTTTAATATAAACCTTAATTTATCCTTTTCAATTTTATTTTTATTTTTTCAAACGTAGGCTTTTTTACTCTAATTTTCTTTACATTTCATTTTCTAAAGCTTAATCTTCTTCATCCTATGTTTTTAATCCATTATTTTCTTTCTTTATTTCAAGAAAATAAACATATATTTTTTTCCTTGTACCTCTAACAGAATTAGATTGTAAGTTGGTTCATGAGTTTCCTACGATATTGCATTGGGAGCAAACATATATGAAGGAATGAGGCCCACACCACTAGTTGACGAACATGACGACTTGGACTAAGAAGTTATTTATAATTCAGAAGTTTCTTAGTTTCCTCTCATCGCTTGCGCAGAAAATCCTCAGTCGTTGCATCCTCTATCACATAGTTTTGCTTGTCAAACTAATGTACTTTCATGTTCGCTTTTCAGAGCAAATCGGTTACTTGGAAACAGCTGTTTAGAAAAAAAAAAAAAAAACAGGGAAAAACGAAATTACCTTTCTTTTCTTGCAATAGCTTGAATATTTATTAATTGTCAACGCGTCAACGTTGAAAATGATTATTAAATTTTAAAGCAGGGATCTCTTAACTGTCATACAAAATAACGTATTTAATAATTATTATCTCCCATTTTTTTTTAAATACAAATATATTTTAAAAATAATCTCTCAAAATTAAAAATAATAAAAAAATGTCTAACTTTTCTTGTATGAATAACATTTTCCTGTATTTCATTTATTTCGATATTGGAAATTAAAATACAAAAGTTAAACATTTTCGAAATTGTCCCTCTTCTATTATTTGAATGTGCATTTCACACATCAACTACCATTCAAAACTTTTTCTTTTAACCATTTCAAACTACTTTTTTTCTTTCTTTTATCTTTAACTCTAAGTATTTAACATTTTCAATCTATGCTCTTTTGTCTCAACCTCTGAAAATAACTCTTAGAAAATTATTAATAATCAATGTTTATATCACAATTTAAATTATCTTTGTAAATATTAAATATAATTTATACATTAAAAATTATTTATTAAGAATTTTAATTATAGTATATTTTATAGCTTAAAAATATTTATTTATTATAAATTTAATTATATCAAAATAAATACATATCTTGTGCAATACAAAATGTAAAATACTTGTTATCATTAATTCAACCTATATGAGTTGGGTTTAATAGATGAAGTTATTTCTTATTAATGTGATCAATCAAAGTTTGACTCCATTAAAATAGATGTTCACATTTAGTATCTGATAGTGTTCTCTAGAATAAAATTGTCTTAAAAAAATATTTGTGAAAAAAAAACTATTATAATTTTAATATACTCTTGTATTATATATAAATTAAAACACACAATTTGAAAAAGTAGAACCTCACTATTTCAAATAAACATTCTCAATAGAAAAAAATTAGATGCAATTTCTTATATGTTTCTATTGTTACTCTTCAATCATAATTGAAATTTTATCTCCATAAGTTACAAAGGTGAAACTCAAATTTTATTTTAATTAGAGAATAATAAAAAAAATCCATAAGAAATTGTACTTATGTTTTGTTCTTTTCAATCTTATCTGTTTTTCTTAATTTGGATATGCATTAACACGTTATCTTGCAATTAACAGAAAACATTTTTTTTTAACAATTTCAAATTACACTCCTTTTATTTTTATCTCTAAATTAAATTTTAATGTTTTTATAAAAATGTCAATAGTTAGTTAAAAGTAACTTTATATTATAATTTAAGTTATTTATTATAAATTTAATATGTTTAACTTATTTAAAATCATTATTTATATTAAATTTTGAGATTGAATCCAATTCAACTCTAAATATTAACTTATAAAATGAAAATTATCTTTAACTTATTATATATATTATTTTAATTATATTACTAAGTCTAATATCATATTAAAATTTAAGTTTTAATTTAATTTAATTTTAAAAACTAATTCACTGAAAAAAATTATTTTTAATTATATATACTATTTTAATTATATCACTAATCAATATTCTAATAATCATTATAATTTATTTCTTTATTTCTTAATAAAACTCTGAGATATTATTTTATTTATATGAGTTATAGGACTAATTCTTCATCTTAATAATACTCACCAATATGATATATCTAACAGTATAAATTTTAATTATAATGTAGTTTAAATATTTTAAATAATTATTTATTATAAAATTTTAATTATATAAAATTAAATATTTTATTTTTATAGATTAAAATACTATTTTTTCCGTTTCAAATATAAGTAAAAAATTATTTTAAATATAAATAAATTTTAATTAATTTTACTTTATTTAATGGTATCGTCTTTAAAATATCTTTCATTTAATAAAAGTTTTATTTTTAAATATTTTTATGTTTAATATCAAATTAAAATAAATAATAATTTGAAAACAAATATTTTTAATTAATATTATCATAATTTTAAAATGTTAATTAATTTTTAATAAGTATGAAATATTATTTTTTATAATAGAAATCGGGAGAGATCAGTTACAATTAGACAATGTGCTGACTTGTTCAAAAACATCCCTCGGTTTTGTAAAAATTCAATGCATTTTTGCTGTATCGATTCCATAACTTAAAAGTTATAATTCTGTTTTACCAGTACGCTGTACGCCGGCGAATAAGATTAAAACTTTGAAGTCAGAATTGTTTTCCACAAAACTAGACGTGGATTATACGTTTGGATAAACTTGGAGTTTTGAATCCAACAACCACACCAGGAAGATAGTACTATATATATCGTTTCCTCTCTGGCTCTCTTCAATAACAATTAACTTGCTTCTCTTCTCGCCTATTGTTGAACAAATGGAAGAAGCTAGAGCAAATAAGCTTGTTGAGAAATCTCAGGTTGCGCCAGCTACAAGCACCACCACTTCCCTTCCCCTCACATTTCTTGATTTGTCTTTGGCAGGTCCTGTTTATGTGAGACGCCAATTCTTCTATAACTTTCCCCACCCCACACACATTTTCTATGAAACTACACTCTCTTCTCTCAAACATACTCTCTCTCTTACTCTTCAACGCTTCTTCCCTCTCGCTGGAAATCTCCTTTGTCCACCACCACCTCACAAACCCTACATTCGCTGCACCCATGGTGATACTGTCACCTTAACCATCATCGAGAGTAAAGCGGATTTCAACTATCTCTCTTCCAACCACCCAAAAAATCTTAAAGACTCGGATCCCTTAGTTCCCAAGTTGACATGCAAAACCATGCATGATGACACGTTCATTTTCCCATTGGTGGCCTTGCAAGTCACGGTTTTCCCCAACCAAGGCCTTTGCATTGCCATCACATATTGTCACGTGATGGATGATAGGTGTTGCAGTCATTTCATGAAGTCTTGGTCTTCCATTTGTCGAAGCGGTGGAGTTGACTTGATACTTTTAGAGAAGTCAGCACCATGCTTTGATAGGAATGTGTTGAAGGACACGAAAGGACTAGAAGCCATTTTTTTAAGAGACTATTTTGAAGAGAGGTCAACTTGGAAGGACAAACTCATTGATCAAACTCCTAAACATGTGTGTGATGATGAAGACTATGTTAAGGCAACGATTACTTTTGGAAGAGATGATATTGAAGGGCTGAAAAGATATGTGCTGAATCAGTGGAAAAAAGACGCCGAATTCAAAGCCCCGCAATATCTATCAAAATTTGTGGTGACGTGTGCTTTCGTGTGGGTTAGCTTGGTTAAATCAAAATATAGAGATGATGATGAAGGAGAAGAGATGCAAGAGGAGTTCTTCCGCTTTGCAGCAGATTGTAGAGATCGCTTTGAGTACCCTATACCAGCGACGTATTTCGGAAATTGCTTAACGAGATGTTATGCAGTACTCAAGAGAAAGGAGCTCAAGGGAGAAGGTGGTTTTGTGAAGGCAGTGGAGGCCATTACAAGGGCAATAACTGTTATGAAAACTGAACCTCTTAAAGGTGCAGAAAACTGGAAGACATTATTTAGGAAGATGTTTGTTTTGGGAAGTACAGTGCTAGTTACAGGGTCACCTAAGTTCACTGTTTATGAGACTGACTTTGGATTTGGAAGACCTACCAAAGTGGACATGGTGCATTCCCTTAAGTGTATGTCTCTTGCCGAAAGTGGAGACAAAGAAGAAGGATTAGAGCTTGGCTTGGTATTTAGAATTGGGGAATTTGAACATTTCATTTCTGTCATCGAGCAAGGATTTGTAGCATTAAAATCCTAAATGATTGTGTGCGTTGTTTCTAATTGTGCTTAATTCACACTTTGTAATGTGCAATGCAATAAAGAACAACATGGAGTACTGGTACTTTTTTTATTTAGGGATGGTTGTGATGATGGTGAAAAATGTTGCAGTATTGGGACCTGGAATAAAAAATTCATTCTCTCATCCTTGTTTTCATACGAGCCTATCTTTTTGAGCTTAATCAATCTGGCATGTACATTTTCCTTTAGTTTTGGTGCTTATTTAAAGTTAGATCAAAGAGCGAAGCTAGTTGTTGTTAGAGGAACAGTTTGATTATAACTCAAATCTCTAGTGATGAAATGAAGGATTTTTGTAGTTACTAGTTAGGTCTTTTGATGAACTTGCTTCCAATTTTTATTGGTCTTGCATGTAATTGCGTGGAAATTATGAATATAGACATTAAAAGTTATGGAGTATGGACACGTTACTTTCTGTTCCATTAATTATTTTTACGACTAAATGGCTTATTAGTGTATCGCGCACATTTTTTTGCAAGTGAGTTTAGTTATAGATGAATGATTTTATAAATTTCGCTAACATTGGGCTAGAATAATTTCATGCATTTAATAAATAAATATTTATTGTTTATCATGTAACCGGTTTAATTTCACGAGTAAAAAAAATTCTCGAAGTGTTGAAAGTCACGATTGTTTAAGGATGAAGACAAAGAAATTAAAGATAAGTTTTGAGTTTGTTTTTCTATTTCAGGAAAGTCGAAATGAAGCAACTATTGTAATAGGTTCGATTTGTCCATCAAACAAATATGATAGAAGTTCGTTCAGGAAAGACATCAAAGATAGGAATAGAAGGCAAAGGTCTAGAGTTGAATGGGAGAGAAAATATACTACGTGTTGAAACGTTCAGAAAGATCAAAGAAACCAAAGCTGTTGAGGATTGTGGAGGTTTAAAAAATGTTGGCACCGCACAACAAATAACCACAACACATAACCCTTTGGTTCAAACAACTAACACATGTTTCCAATAGTTAGCCACCCAAATGGCTCGAATAGGGGAAGCTTTTGAAGTCTCTCGAGTGCATAAGCAAATCAAGAATCCAAGTCATGCTCTTGCTAATCAAGGTTCTTGAATGCTCAAAACATGGGTAATAATAACAATAGTGACCCCCAAACAAATATACAGCGTGTTTGCTTATGCATTTTTGACTTGAATTTTCACGTCTCCTGTGAAGCGATACATTGTTGCTTCCACGTTTTAAATCATTTGGATGTGATTTTCGGCGTCTAAAATGTATATGTCAAAACACGCACATATAATATTGTTCAGCAAGTGCTTACCAGGCATGGTTTCAAAATAGGGAATTACGACCAACTTTATTTTGTATATGCTTTTCCCAATTATGTTTTGTAGACAGAAGTGCCTAGAGGTTTTGAAGTTTCTAAATTGTCGAAATTCTATGGGGAATTAGGGGAATCCATGGCAAGCATTTTGCTCAATATCGAATCGAATGTAGTGACTTGGTACAAACGAATATCTTTGAATGAAATATTTTCTAAGTTTGCTCACAAAGAATGTCTTACATGGTACCACTTTACTTTTCAAATTCAATTTAGAATTGTGCTCAATTAAAATGAATTTTCCATGAACAAAAATTTAGAAGGGAAACTAGAGAAAGTCCACTTGATTTAATAAACATCAAGAGATTAAATATCGAATAATTTAATGATTATCTGAATAAATTCAGATAGATGAAATCTAATTGCTATACTTACATCTCCAACATGAATTAGTGTGAATGATTACTATTCTCCGAACATGAATTACTATTTTTATTTTATTTATTATTTTTTAAACTCAGATTTTTTATTATTGCTTGTAATATGCTAATTTTGAACTCCTTCGATGGCTACTCCTACTTTTCATGGTATCATGCATGTTGTTTTATAATATAAAAAATTCATAACGTGTTTGTTCTTACCCAAAAGTTTTCATCATACTGTTAAAAATTGATTTCTTTAACAACAATTACCTTAATAAATTAAATATGTATTACACCCTTTATTTGCTTATAAAACATTCAAAAGCAACTGAGTCACGTGTGTGGAGGCACGAGTATCATACTAGTTGTTTTTAGAAAAAAGGAAGATTTTTATCATCTTTTTTATCTTTCAAACTTGACAAAGGTGGGCTCTTGCTCTTACCTACATTTGGGTGCAATGGGAATCAAAGATAAAAAATTACTTTGGTAGAATATACTCATATTTTTTAGTTTTTGAGTTTAAAATTTTTTAAATAAAAAAGTTTTACGATAACTAAATAATAAGTGCATTTAAGGTAATTATCTTAACCTTTTAAATAGTTTTGTAATTACCAAATTAGAGGTGTATCCCAAATGACAATCACTAAATCATCATATAACTTTCATAATAATTAAATGAAAAATGCATCCCAAATAATCACTATCAAAATTTTATTATATATCTTAAGATACAATACACTTTCAATCCTTTCTCTTATTTTTGAGATTCATTTTATTTCTTTATCTTTTAATAGATTCATTTTGGTAATTTAATTTTTAAATTTGAATTACTTTTGTCATTTTGTCAACTTAAAACTAACATCGTTACTATTCTACATTTTGTAGCGATTATTAATAAATCTTATTTTATGCATGTTAGAATAAGAGGTTTGATCATGAATGCTTTATTTTTTATATATTATGTTGGCAAAAACTCATGTTTTTGGTTAAAGTATGTATTAGGTTGACTTATAAGCCAATAAGTAAAAAAAAGAGCAAAAAATATTACTCTATGAAGAGTTTTAAGCATTTCCTAAGAAACATGATTATGTTAAGCACAATTAGATAAGTCACCTCTCAAGGAAGAAGCACAATCGTGTTATGTTTTGAAGGACTCTGATTAGGAAGTCAAGTACCAACTACAATCATGTTATATTTTGAAGGTTTACATTGCACTAACCGTGATTATTCTTGATTTTGAAGATGTGCTCTTAGAAATTGAGTACAGTCATAGGAATCCTTAGTACAAAAGTGTTAAACCTTGATAAAAACATAATCGCCTTAATTTTTAGCACTATCATGCATAATTCAAATTTTAAATTGGTTACATTTTAATATGATCGTGTTAACCTAAGCATAATCATGTTGAACTTTATGTCTTTAATTTAAAAGTTTTATTATAAATAGAAAAAAAAAAAAAGGAAAGGAGAGTTAATTATCTTTTTGTTTTATTTGAAATATTTCATCTTTTAATAATAGGAAAAAGTATAGTGAATAACTAAGACCTTCAAAGAGACATAGGAAGGGATAAGGAATGTTATATGTATTGATTTCTTTCTTTTCCCTTACCATGTATTTAATTATAATTATGTGCTCTACTTTTATCATGACCAGCTAAATTATAAGATAAAGTTACAATGTAAATTGAACTCATGTTTATTTATTTCAATTCTCACAAAGAATTTATCACTTTGAGTTTGCTTATACTTAATTAGTTATAAATTACCAATTTTAACTAATTAACATAACTTTAAAACAATCAAGTTTAGGAATTCATATGATCTGCTAGATTTTTTAAGCTTCCGGTTAGGTTCTACCTTTTGTGAATTGCATGCTTCCTTTAATTTAAATATCTAAATGAACAATTAGGGGAAGGATTATTAATTGGGGATGATCAAAATTAGTTGATAATATCGAGAAGGATAATTGGTAATTGAAACTAAGGATTCAAGTAAATTAGAAATTGGAGATAAATAAAAACAATTGAAATTGTAACCTTAGGTTCTCTTAACTAAAAGTCATAGTCATACATTCTTTACTACATGAATTAAATTACTTTTGTACTTTGCATTTCAACGTTTTTCATAAACTAATGAATTCGCTTATACTATTTATTTTTTATTATATAATATAGTCTCTAGATAAAATATCTAAACTTTAGATTTATTGTTACATCCTATAAGTACATTTTTTCTAAAGTATATTTTAGATGTATTAGTTATCAAACATACATTGTAGTAATTTTAAACCACCAATAAGTTAAAGGGCCAAAATTACTCACATTCAAAGGTTGAAGAATCAAAACGACTTAAATATGAAGGTTAAAGAATCAAAATTACTCAAATCTAAAAATTAAAGGACAAACACAAAATGATAAGTGTCACTATTTCATATATTTATGTAGAAAATTTGTGTCTTTTGGGCTTTACTACTGTGAAAATTAGCAACTATTTTCTAATTTGGGACTATGTTAATTAAAATACATGTATTGAATTTAGAAACAAAATTTGATATTTAATCCCAATTTTTATTTGAATTTTAGGGAGCTAAGGAGCAAAAGAATTTAAGAGGAATCTTGCTCAAGCGAACTATTCTCGCTTGAGCGAGAATGACCCAGAAGAACTGCAGCAGAATTCGCCCAGGCGACATCTTCTCGCCCAAGGATGCCTAGGCGACATCTTCTCGCCCAAGGATTTTCGCTCAAGCGAAAATATCTCGCTTGAGCGAAAATGATCTAGAGAGCAGG
>JAMLFT010005049.1:0-18263 GCA_026544285.1 Pachyrhizus erosus | reverse complement strand
TTATTTATTTATTTTTTTAAAATTATTTTATTTTTTAAATATTTTAAAAATTTTATTTTATTCTTTAAGTAAGGATAATTTTTTAAAAGAACTAAAATCAAAATAATTTTTTTTTAAATAATTAAAATCAAAACAAAGTTTTTAAAGGATAAAAAAATATCTATTTTGTGAAAATCAAAAATTTATTTAAGCCTATATTTAATACATATTACAATGCAGGATAATTTTAAAAAATTATTGTTTTAAATTCTATTAATAAAATTAAATGATGTGTCACTAACTTTATCAATTAGTGTAAAAGTTTTTTTTTCTTATCGAGATTAGAGGGAATAGTATTGAATGTTATTCAACAATATTTATAATATGTGAATATATGCATACTTCCTTTGTTCTTATAAGACATAATTTTAAAATTTTCTGATATCTTTTTGTAATACTTTATTTTAATTGTATTATGTATTAATTATTTTTTTAATTAAAATATTTTTATTTATTTTAATCAATAATTGAATATTACTTAATTATCTCTTTTTCTCTCTTATGAATATTGAAAATGATAAATAGTCTTCCAAGGACAAATTTTAAAAACTATTATAATTACAAACAAATTTAATATTAATATCTTTAATCATTTTTTAATAAACATAAATTAGTCAACAATGTCTTATGAATAGAGACGAATTAAGTATATTATATTTACTCTTTCTATACATAATAAATATTGTGTTAAAAAAAGTTTCAAGATAAGTGTTATTTTAATTTTTTAATGTAATATTAATTACTTTTTTTTATCTATACTCTTATTAATTGTCTTGTTCTTTATTTTTAATCGGGATTGGTCACCCTAAAACTCAATTGATTGATTAATTATGACTAATAGACATTGATGAATTGATACATAATAATTAGATTCTTGAAATTTGCATGACCAAATCGATAACAAAAATTTATAACCTCTCGCATTTAATCTTTTTTTTAAACTAGATCTTAAATAACCAACTGAGAGATCAAAATAAAAAATGAGACTTTTAGAACATGACCAAATTCTATTAGTCAATTTTGAGATGCAAAATTAGTAATTAAAAGAATAATTAGGATTGATTTAAATAAAAATTAGGAGAACATAAAAATATGTTCGAAATGTCAATCCTAAATCTTTTAATATGTTAAATCTTTGAGTTTTTAATTAATTTATTCTTGTTTATAATTTACGCTTGTTATAATTCAACTATTCTCAAATTGTTATATCTTGATATACATAAATTTAATTATTTAGGAATCACAACTAGTTTACAAGGTATGATATCTAGACTTTATAAGTCCATTGTAACTAATGTATAAGTTATGTTTGCCTTTAAGCACATTTTACATGTATTATTGTTTGTCCTCATTTTTTTAACCTAAATAATTGGCATGATATCTTAATGATATTGTGACACTAATGTGTTGATGCTGTAAATAACCTAACAATTTTACACATATGTTTATGTGATAATAATAGTATATTGACACGATAATAAAGACTAAAAATTGAATCATAATACGATGTCAACATTTTATGTCAAACTATCATATGATTTATTGTATCAATATGTTAGTGTTATATCACCATTTAGATGTCATATCATCATATTTTATTTAGAAATTTATGATAAATTAGGAATGTATTAAAATTACTTAGTTTTAAAGTGAAAGATTAAATATATAATAATTTTTTTTAAAAAAATTAAAATTGTACAATTTATAAAATTATAGAGACTACAAGTAGATTTAAACTTAATGTAAACTAAAAAAACAAAAATATAAGTAAGATCTTTTCATTTTTCTAAAGTTTTTATAAAAACTTATTTGACACTACTTCCCTTTAGAAAAGGATGAAAAACATAAATTAAAATAAAAAAATATTAATGTATTGGCACACATTGAAAAAAAATCGCTGACTCTTTTAAATTAAATCTTAAATAAAAATATCAATGTTTTTTTTGGTACAATAGGTATATATATGGTTTGAATAATAAGAAGGAAAATATAGAAAAATAAATTAGGAATAATAATATATTTGATTTTGTTTAGTTTAAGAACAAATAAAAGAAAAGTTGATTTCTCTAAAAATAAAAATTTAATTTTGATTTTCTATTCAATTTAAATTTAAAATTAATCTTTTCTTTAATTTTCTTTTCATCTTATTAAAAGAAAAAACTTAGATACAGAAATATATATTGATGATATTGTTCTCCAATTAAATTAAAAACTTTATCTAGATATTATGTGACGATATTTAATAAAATTTCTTATTTTACATTTTACCAAGATAAAATTTTAAATCTGATTAAAAAATAATACCAACAATACATATGATAACATATCTAAATTTTGTCCCTGTAAAAATAAGATAAACAAAGGAAAGATTCTAGTCTCCAATTTTTAAAAGATCATTACACAATTTGATAAAGATACAAACAATTGATCAAAATAAAATAAAAAATTAAGACGATTATTGAAATATTTGCAAATATTATCTCATATTTCTTAAATATAATTAATTCTTTTGCGTTTTCTACTTTTATTTTTTTTCACATGTTTATTAATTACTTACTTTAATATCGCATTAAAAATATTCCTCCCACATATGTATTCCTTCTTTGCTTGCAAAATGAATTTATATTTCCTACCACTAACGTAATTCTCAACCATTTCTGTGAAAACTAATAATTTCTCTATCTCCAATTTATAATGTCTTTTTGTCAAACACTTCTCTCCTCATATGTTCCAATTTAGAAGCAAAAAAAACTTAGTAGTATAAAATATTAATTAAGTATTTCAGAAAACAATAACTTTTAAATAAACTTTTTACATTTTAAATTAAGCTGAAAAGGGCCTCATTTTATACTAGCTAAAGTGGTCTTAAAATTAAATCTGGCAATTTTTTTTTATTTCTAATAACTATTTTGCGATTAAATCTGACATACCTGAGTAAGTATAGAACATATAGAAGATATAATTTTCCTCTGGAAAAAACAAACAAACAAACAAAAGGCTAACTTTTAATTTTAAATCTCATAAATTATTGATCTTTTTCTTAAAAAAAAAAAATTGTTTGATGTCATCCTTATCCAGATGTGATGCAATGCAAAGGAATGTAATATTAATAAAACGCTTTAATTCATCTCAGACTTCTCCGAACTTTCCATTGTCTTGCCATCTTAATTTGCCCAAAGTCCCAACAGAATTAGGTGGATTTCAAACCCTTGAATTCAAAATGAATTATTTTCTTATTTAATTTCCCAACCACCCCGTCCAAGGAGGAAAACATGTACGTTATTTGCTTAATCTAATCGCTATTTGAATCCATATTACAAGGTAACTTAAACCAATATATGTCTTCATGCCAGACCTAGCATTTTAATAATTAATCCTTCATGATCACAATGCTATTATTATTATTATTATTTCAATAGATATCACAGTGTTATTATTATTAAGTATACAGTACCTAAGAAAAATAATAGTGTGATCAGAAACAACCAGCTGGCATAGTTATAGGATATGATTGCAACTGTTTAATTATATATAAGTCAATTAGACCAAAGGATAATGAAATCCAAGCGAAAGAATCGGAGCAATAATTTGCCATTTACAAATTAAAATGTCTTCATTCATGTACACGCAATAAGACTTTATTTATCATTGATTTATAAGAACTTTTATTAAAACTAATAATACCCTTTTTTTTTTTAATGGAAATATATAAAGGAGCAAACCGACAAACATCAAACACAGTTTTGTTTTACTTTTAATTTAGGTTTTTCCCCACAAATATATTCTGTAAAAGATAATAAATTATCTAATTGATCAAGCATCTGTTTCAATAAACATTTGAGCCGCGATTTGCCACTTCTCTTAATTAGTTTTTGTCCCCTTTATAGCATGACTTGATTACAAAACAGGAGTTAAAACACACAGTTTACTTAAACAAAGGAATGATAATATCAGATATATGAGGGCATCAACCAGACAATTTTATATTTTTCATAGGGCTGAGTGAAATTGATTTTTGATAATTTTAAACTCTGGACATTTTACCATGGATTAACTAGAGTATCATTAGATGAAACTTATGTGTATATTTTGTTTATAGAGTTTATTATATATACTGTTAGTATGAAATATTTTTACATAAATATCTAGTAGAATTTCATTTTATTGTAATATCATATTAATTTATAGGATAACATGATAAAATAGTCAAATTTACTTTTAAAATATTTTTACGTAGACTATACAATGAGACAGAAAAGTCTTTTCTTGAATAATCTATTTTCAATTAAAAATCCATTTTATTGTTTCACATATTAAATTAAAATACTTTGTGTGGATTGCGATAAAATATTTATTGAATATAATAGATGGAAATTGACGCAGCCGGGGTGGCATGATGGGATGAAAAGACGTCTCCCAAGGTAACAAACAATTCTCATTTTTCTTTCGGACAAAAAAGTTACTTTTATTTTATGCAAAAACAGTATAAAATTATTTTAATTTAAAATTAATTTTAGATTAGAAATAATTCTTCAATGTAGAATTAAATATGTAATTATTTACTTAGAATTATCTAATTAACATTTCAATGTTGTTCTAAATAATACAATATAAATACTAATACGCATTCCATTAGCTAGCTCTTTTGCAGGTGCTGCTTCGACGATGCAGCGTGAAATTGTTCATTTGAACGATTTCAATTGTGCTTGATAAAAGAAAAATTGTAATTAATAGGATTTTTGTTTTAGAAAGAAATAAAGGGCGTGAAAGTCAATTTCTTCTCCACTTGAGAAATATACAGCGAGTTATATAGACAAAAGAAAGCAAGCACGCACAAATAAGCTAACATGTTTGACTAGAACCAATTTTCTATCAAATTACGCACATTCTAACACATATATCATTAACAAGACAAAAATCTGAATTGACAAAACACAACATGATCAACATTGTATGATTCAGATACATTTACTGCCTAAAAGTAAAGTTGTTTACACACACACATTCTATGATTTATATATATAACGAATATGATAAAAAATTTAATTCAAAAAAATTAACATGATCAACATTCTATGATATATATAAATATATATTCATTTTCTAAAAATAAAATTATTAAATTTAACAATTTTGATACGATAATCACTCTCCCATATAGAATTTAAGGAAGGATGACTTCATAATATAATAAACACATAAAAAAATTAATTATATATCTTATAAGCTAAAAATTTTAGTCAAATATTATGAAAATAGAGTCTAAATAAATGTTATGAGCCTTAATTATAATATTATAAGTTAATCTTTTTTATTTTTTATGATAAGAACGTCTACAAAATATTTAACTATGAATAAGTATTGATTTGTTTTTTTGATTTATGTTAAAGAAGTGTCAAAATCATTTCGTAAAGATTGTTAAAATGTATGAGAGAGATATTTAAATTAAAAAAAAAATTAATTGTAATATAATAGAGGAGTATCCAACATATGTTTAAGACATGTTTAACTTATTATTCACTAGGGATATTCATGCTTTATAGATATGAACACTATTCTAGTTATAGAAAATCTCCAAAGACTAGTAAAAAGATCCTTTATGTTGGCTTATTTGAGTATGTTTTAGCCTATTTGATTGGGTGTTGGTGGAGTTGATCTCTAAGCTAAAGTAGCTACTCGCGTAGTGAGGGCCACATACCTTCATGCATTTGTGTCCCATGTTTTGGTCCCTAACTATCGAAGTATGCAAAACTACTAATAGTACTAACTACGAGTCAAGAAGTTGACAATGTCTCAGCTTAAAAGATTGGCTCAAGAGCTCGACAATAACTGAAAAAAGTGATTAATTCTTGGTTTGAGAGTTTGGCTCAAACTCTGAAAAATATAAAAAAGTGGGGACCATTATTTAAAGAAATACTCATTTTGTCTTAAAATAATTGCAGTTTAACATTTTTTTATATAAATTAAAAAATATTATAAGAAAATTTTATTAAAATATTTTATTTTTTTAATTTTAATAAATATATTATTAAATATTTTATAACAAAAAAATTTATTAGAGAATAAAATTGAAATATACATTTTAATATCTTATTAAAAAATAAAAATAAAATTATTTTAAAATATTTTTATTAATCTAAAACTAAAATTATTTTAAAATGAAGAAAGTAAGTGTCTAATATTTTTATTTAAAAGTCTCATAGACAAGCTAACAATAATTTATCGTTGGGACACTTCACTGAAAAGTCAGAGAAATTTTACTTGTTAGTTTTAATAGAGCACAAGACCAAAAAGACTCTGCATTCACGAAGCACCACACCATAAATCCCAGAAATTCTAAAAATGCATGTACATATTTTGGTATTATCGCAAGGCTTGATCTCTGAATCTTGATGCCGTGCCACCAAACACAACCTACAAAAATTGAAAATATGACAACATTATAGCATTACACATCTACTAACCCTAGCCAATAATAATAATACATAGACTAATAGAGTGAGACAAGCAACCAATGAATGAGTCGAAAAAATTGTTTATCATGAACCTAACTCTATGAAATAAAATCCCTCCCATGTAGAAATGTTTTATTAATTGGGTATTTGCTCGCACGTCCACAATAAACTACACTGCTGCCAATCTGTCACCATGGCGGCTCATATTAAGCACCAACCCCATCCCCAACGCTTTCTCTCTCACTCTCACTCTCAACCTTCTCTCCTCAACCCAATCCCCATTTCATTTTCCAGAGAGCCTACTCACCTATTCACTATTTCTACCATATATTATAACACATAGCAAATTATATTATATCATTCACCACTCAGATTTAATTTCACTCCAACCCATCATGCATCACCGTAGATTCAACAAATTAATACATGTGGCTGACCCAGATGAGCCCGACCACGAGCCTGAGCCTGAGCCCGAGCCCACCTCAGAAGCTGGCCCTGCTTCTCCTTCTTCCGGTGAAGATACTAAAACTGAAGAACCGTCACCCAAAAAAAGGTTTTGATTTTTTTTTTCTTTTTATCTTTCTATTTTTTTATGTGAATTGGGAAGTTGATTAACCGTTGAAAGGTTCGTGCTCGTGATACTTTACGTAGGAGGGAGATGAAGAAGAGGGTGGTGACGATACCGATCGGTGACGTGGATGGATCTAAGAGCAAAGGAGAAAATTATCCACCGTATGATTCGTGGGCCTGGAGGAAGTACGGCCAAAAGCCCATCAAAGGTTCCCCTTACCCAAGGTATGTACTATTATATATTCCACATTCATGTACCTTAATTACTTTCCTTAACCATCATTTTGAGCTAAATAAGTCACATGTTAATTAGATTGAGTTTGAGAGGTGTTAATTGAAATGAAGAATGCTGAATATCTTTTGGAATAAGAACCAATTTTAGAATTTAATCAATTAGTTATAAGTTGTTTTCTAGAACTGGAAGTGTATGGCCGGCGCCGCCGCCAGCGTAGAAAAACCGGTTGGAGGCGGCTGTGCTAAAATGCGCGTCGGGGTTATAGTGGTAGTTAGCTTGCTATGGCAGCACACGCGAGCTATGAACAGCGTTTGCTTCACGCCACAATAATTATGGAATATAAAAATCTGAAGCCGGAAGCCGTCATTATCTATGTTTGATCTTTATGTTTTTCAAAGTAAACATATTTTTTTTTTCTTTTTAGTTTATCTCAATTCATTTATATAACTGTGTTTTATAAACTTCACAGTTAAACAAATTTTGCTTGTGGATTATATGCCGTGACTAGAATAACATGTGAGTCTGTTGCATGTATATTTTTTAGGCAACTATTTTGTTCACCAACACAGACAACTGTGTATATAATTGTGTCAACTGCATTATCAAACAAGTTAGGATTACTTGCCAACTAAACAAAAATCAGTACATTTGCCAACAAATAATCAATTTAAATCATCTGATGTCAACTTTGTATATACATACATCTGTCTTTATTCGTCATAATTGCTGCATATAAACGAATAAGAAAATGAGATGTGTATGTCAAGAAGAAGAAAAAAATACACCCATTAAACCAGATGTTATTATTGCTTTGAATTTTAGATAATTGTTTTTGTAAATTTGAATTTTAATCTCATTTGGATTTAAATATTTAATATTTTCGTAAAATAGACGAGGGTTTGTAAAAAAATAATAAAAATTGTGTGATAAATAATTAGGATAACACGTACTATTGAGCATGCAAAGGGGAATTCCGGATTCGAGTTTCACATTTCAAGTAATGATTAATAGTTAGGCATTACGCAATGATTAACTGAGAAAACGAAAAAAAAAAAAAAACATAAGTTGAAGTAACCCTCCAATAAGGAATTGGGATTGAGAAACACGCGCTTAAGATACGGCAAAATCCATGAATTTCATGATGAAAGTACCATTTTCCTTTGTTTTGGATTATCATGCCAATCCACATCACTCTTCTCTCTCTAACATTGTCCATTACCATTTTATTCTTTTTCTTTTCACATAATACAATAATTTTTAATTAATTAAGTATTAATTATTAATTAATAGTAATTAATTTGAAAATGAAAATGCAGGGGATACTACCGATGCAGCAGTTCAAAGGGGTGTCCCGCAAGGAAACAAGTTGAGCGAAGCCGTGTGGACCCTACAAAACTCTTAGTGACCTACGCTTATGAACATAACCACTCCCTTCCCATCCCCAAATCCAATTCCTCCGCCGCGTCCGCCGCCGCAAACGACGGCGCTGCCTCCTCGCCGGCAGAGCCCCCCGCCAGGTTCCCGCCGGAAGAGGAAATGACGGTGTTCGCGACGACCTCCGATCTCGAACTCGCCGGCGACGCAGCGGTTCTGCTCAGCCATCACCACTTCGGGTGGTTCGATGACGTGGCGTCCACCGGCGTCCTGGAGAGCCCGATATGCGGCGAGGTGGATGACGTGGCGATGACGATGAGGGAGGAGGACGAGTCACTGTTCGCCGATCTCGGCGAGTTGCCGGAGTGCTTGGCAGTTTTCCGACGGAGGAATATTTCGACGACCGGCGCGATTCCGTGCGGCGGCATGACGGGATAACGCAGGTGGACCCTTTTTCTTTAGTCCCGCGTTGTTACGTAGTGATAATATTATATTCGCGGCCTGAAAATCGTGCGCTATTAAAAAAATTGGAAAGTAAAGAAATAATTAAATAAATTAATTTACAATTCTTGAATTTCTTTTTTCTTGCGTTGTACATTTGAATAAACAATTAATTACAGCAAGCTACCTTCTTCTGCAGAATTGATGCGCCATTGTTTTTTATTATTTGTAGATTAAAATTTAGTATCCACATGCACCTAATCAGTGAAAATCCACCATTAATGTTCCGAGATTCTCTCCAGAAGAACAAATAAGGATCTTATCCATGATGATATAACTAAAATCTCATTCTAGAAATGAGTTGAATAAAAATTTTAAGATTTATATATATTTTTAATTTTTAGAAATATGATATGTTTTAGTTTTAGTTTTTATAGATTTTTGTTTTATGTTTAATAATTGCAAAATTTATGTAGTTTTAATCTTTGTTAAAGGGTTAAAATCACGTTATTTATATTAAATGTTGAAACTAAAACTTGATAGAATAATATTTATAGTGAGTTAAATAGAAACTATCATATTTTTAGGATTAAAAAAATTTAAGTTAAATTTAAATCGTAGGAACAAAAAGTACAGATAAAAATTTTGTATATAGACAAAAAAAAAATAAATACAAATCTATGAGAAAAAAAATTCTATTTGTTATTTTGTTGTCATGTATAGGGGCAAAGCTACATTTACATTCAGGGGGCGTCCTCCCCCGTCACCTTATTTTTAAGAATTATTTATTTATATGTAAAAAATTGTGATCAATTGTCGATTATATTAAAAAAAAAAAATTGCTTCTTATATGGTCATGCATTTGGTGCAGCTAATGATAATTTCAGAAGGCGAATTAGAAATTTGAATTAAAATTGTGGTTAAGTATATAGTTTTTAGATGAAAAGTTATATAATTACCATTTTTGCTATTCCGTAGAATATTTGGAAGGAATAGGAGTTAAACATTTATTTTGTACACTGCCTTTTTAGGGAATCTGCTTATGATAATTTGGAAATCCATAGCTTTCTTAGCCAACTCGTGTAGTCTAAATTCCTAGCATTTTCCTCAATTGAAACTCTTTTTTTATACACCTCTTTCCTTTCATGGTCCATAACGAGTACCAATGCCAAGGTTTGATGTCTCCATCTTGTAAACAAAATAACATGAATATAACTTGTGTCTTGACATGAATATCTTGTAAACCGAATAATCAACTTATTAGAATTTATTTGGCTTGACTTATTTTCACTATATTAAATTTAATTTTAAATGATAAGTACATGATGGATTCAAATTAACAAAAAGGTATTCTTGTTTTTTTTATTCTTTTAAAAGTATATATTAAGTATTAACATCAAGTCATTCATAAGGAAATTTTGGTTCAGCTTTGATAAAATGTTGTTCAAATTATTTCGTTGAGTTAAATTTTACATAAACAAATAAAGTTTGCTATGATTAACAAGTGTTCTTTTGATGTCGAATCGAGACTTCAAATAAATGCCTAAAGTTCAAGCAGTAATAATTTTCTAATTTTCCGTAAAAACTTCAGAAGATAAATCACCGAAGGAAGCAGAAAGAAAAAATAAAACCCATATTAAATCGAATTCAAATGAAAAATTTAGCCGATATATTAATTTTAGGAACATTTTAATTTAAATTTAATCTATATATTTGACCATAAAAAATAAATTTTAATTAACTATTTAATCTCTAAAATTAACAAATTTTCTGATTTTAATTCTTTTATTTAAAAACATGTTTTTTTTAGTTCTTATACATTTTAAATCTCTATTAGTTCTTTTTATAAAAGCTAAAATATATTGAAATGATATATGTAAGAATTAAATGAGATTAAAAATAACATGTAAAAAGATTAAAAAAATGTTTTTAATTATAAATCCTAAAAAATTTAAAATTATAATTATATAAACCAAATAAAAATTAAATATATTTTTAATTCTAATAAATATTAAAAATTAACTTTAATCATTCTATTTTTAATAATTGATTTTTGATCTTTCATTTTATAAAATATATCATCGTTAATAAAAAAACAAAATCAACTTAATCATAATTAAGATCAATTTAATCAAAATTAACATAAAAATAACTATAATCATTAGCAAAATTTATAACTAGATTCAGTTTTAATACAAAAATAAAAAACTAAAAATTATAGATTGAAAACAGAAAATTTAAACATAAATTTTTCAATAGTTATAAAAACTAAAAATATATTTAACTAAAAAAAAAAAAAAAAAACTTCTACTCTTATCACGAAGAATCCATATGCTCCAAGACACTTCAACAAAACTAAAAGCTAGCTCCATGCATTGAAACTAAAACTCTAAACAGACGTTCGAACTGTTAATAGCTGCACCACAATTAGAGCATAGCAAATGTCAAAATCCTTCAAATAAAACTTAACCTATATGAACTTTGATGTAGACCTATTTGTTTCAAACACGTCTTTAGAATGACCGTTTCACAGAAACATAATCCTGCGTCTGGTTGATGCTTGTAAACATTTGTCCAAAACAATATGCAAGACTAGCCTTATTCTACATGATATCACGATTCCAGTGTAGGCATTTACAAGATGAAACAGACTATAGAAACCAACTGCCATAGACGAAGCATCTAGTTTGAGCAGCATCCAATTTTCTTCAAAACTGAGGACTCATCTTTCACGTTTATTGTCTGTCCTTTAGCCGGGACTGCAGAAGAACTGCCATTGTCGCCAGCCTCGACTGCTCTCTTGCTCACGATGCGGTATATCTGAGAAAGAACCTCAGTAAATGCATTTTCAACATTGGTTGCTTCTAAAGCAGAAGTCTCCATGAAGTAGAGAGATTCCTTCTCTGCAAATGATTTTCCATCTTCTGTTGGGACAGCAACAAGGTGTCGAAGATCCGACTTATTTCCAATTAGCATGACCACAATGTTGGGGTCTGTGTGATCTCTCAACTCTTTCAACCATCTTGCAGCATTCTCAAATGTAGCTCGGCGTGTGACATCATAGACAAGTAACGCACCAACAGCTCCTCGGTAGTAAGCACTAGTAATGGCACGGTACCTAATACAGAAACACACAATTCAAGTGAGTGGATGTAATAGCCGGCACAGCAATAAACCTCGCCTATTTATACTGGTATGATTTAATGCTCTCTAATACTACATTGCAAAAGAAATTTAGATCTATTTCCACTTCTCATAGACCTCTCATCAGAAACTTCCATTGTACTCTTAACGACCAGCATTAGAGAAAAGAGAGGATTTTTTTTTTTTTAAAAAAAGACAACTTAAGTGCAGTATCTTAAGCACTAGTGGTACTGTTTTTTATTAATAAAAATTGGAGTTTTATTGTATTAATCTGCTCATTAAAAGGTTGGCCTTACAGTTCAGCAGCGGTTACCCAGGAAAAAATCTAATTTTCATTGAAGAATATACTTAAATTTTATCCTTTTCAAAATTAGAACAGCCTCCGCAGAAAATATCATTGAGTAGATTTGACAGAATAGCATCAGATCCATATGGAACAATAACTACCTTTTAGTTCATTCTATTTTTTAAAGTGATAAATCACTGACTTTAGGGGAGTAGGAATTCATATTAAATAGGAAATAGGAACCTCCTGATTGATTAACGAGAGTCGATGCAACTAGATTCAGCAGCACCATACTTACCTCTATTCTCCATATATCTATTTACGGTGCATAAGTAAAAGGATTAATTAAGCAATCATTGAATAAGCTCTTATCAAACAAGAACTTATTCATAAGCTTGAATGTGAAGCTATTTCAATAAGCTAAAAGAATAAAAAAATCTTATGATAAGCTTCTCCACGAAACTTACTAAATAAAAACTTATAGAAAGAACATAAGCTATTTCTAGTTTCTATATGCCCAAATAAGCTCTTCCAAATGTTCCGCAGTGTATTATAAAAAGTTCATCACCACCTAAGTATTAAAGACAAGTTCACCGGGGGAACATAATTAGTAAGAATGAGGATTGCAACAGGCATATACATATTCAGAGAAAAATTGGACTGCTGTCCAAATAAGGGAATTTGAAGTAAATATGACAAATATATTCCTTGGACAAATGTTCAGATTCTTGCTGCTTGCATGTGTATGTGTTCCTAAAACAATAAATTATTAGAAAAATTCAAAAGTCAAGGGAAGCTATAAGATAATAGCATCTTCATATTATCCTATATTATTAATTTATTATATAACCTTCTATGTTGTTAAGGAACTAACCTTCAAAATAATATGAAATTAGAAGCTCCTTAAGGATCAGTTTCAGCAATGTAAAGAGTAATAATACCTCAGCAGTGATAGTGTACATTGTACAACTTGTTACTTAATATCAATATTTAGATATTAAAATCATTTATAAGCAAAAAACACTTGTATGAAGTTAAAAATAGACTTGTATACTCTAATTATCAACATATTTTGTTTCAATATTATGATGACAAAAGCAGAAAATATTTTGTTTCAATAATTTTAAAATCAAACCAATCATTAAAGCTAAGAGGAGGATATAATTGCAAATTTTCACATAAGATATTGAATGGAACATCCAAGCTTACAACATATATGAAAGCTAAGATGGGGGCAAACAGGGACAAATCCAGAAATGTATTAAAGGGGAGCTAAATTTTTTTTACACAATTATTTAAATATCTAAAAATTAGAAATATAATCAATTACCAGAAGAAAATTAAACAAACATCAATTCAATACTCAATTTTTTCTTATTTATTTTTTCTATTAATATTTTTTAATTTTTATTTTAAGACTTGCCCCCATTGGATCTGTCCCTGGGGGCAAACCATTGTCTCATATGCAGGCATTCATTTGACTCAAAAAATTGTTTTAGTTAAATGGAAAAAAAGATTAAAGCAACGTTTCCTTCAAAGATTATCATTGAGTAGTTGTAGCATAAACCATGTCAGAAACCGTTTCCCCTCCCATCACCACCTCTTCACCTAACCAGGTCCTGCCCTCATCATTTGTGCACTCCCAAAGTCTGGAAGATCCCTAGCCTCACCATCCTCAACTAAGACCCAGCTCTCTCTGGCATGATTTCTAGCAGCACACATCATTTCTGGCCAGTTAATAGTGCCATGCAAATAGTCAGCCATTTTCCAGCACGCTCGTCACTGTTCTGGTCAGCCCATTACCATTTCACCCTTGCTGCTTTAGACACAAGCGTTTAGTTATCAAATTCTAATGTTTGATCATTAATTATGAATGCCTTTAATTTTATATTTTTATATTTATTTTCAGCATGTGTGTGCAGCATGATTTATGCTATATGTATCTTAAAACCTAAAAATAGCAATCATCCCGCTATCCTGCAATAGCATTTTGGGGTCAGCCACTCTACACTGTTATTTGGGATTAAGCACTACAATGTGTACATCTGTACACACACAAACACACTCTCAAGTATACACAAAAATTTCAAGTATACAAATACATATAGGCAGGACCGGATCAACAAAACTTTAAACATTATATAAAGTAAACTAGCAGTTTAAAGGATTTATTGGAAAAATAACCTGTTACCACAACCAATCTCATTCTATCATTCTCATCTCATGTTCCTTTTGTCAATTGAAACGATATCTGATACTCCGAACTTACCAGAATTTCACAGGCAACTTAGCATTTTAAAATAAGACCCCCAAACAAAACAAACTCAGAAGAACTTTTCATATTTGAGAGTACCAAAATATTGCTGCTAAACAATCAGCACTTTCCCATCAATAACACGAAATGACATTTCAAAGAAATAAATTGTAAAGCCAAATATTTCCTTCCTCTGACCCTTTAACCGATGTCAGGATGCGCTTCTGCATGTTTTTGATACGAGAGAGCAATGATTCACGATGTCTAGACATTTTAATAATATTTTCACAAAAAAAAAACTCAACTCTAATAATATCAAGTCCATAGAAAAATCAGAAAAGCAAACAAATCCACAATATCATACCAGAGTAACAGAGCTATAATCCTTAGACATAACACCATAAGATGCAATCAAGCAAGCAATAAAAAGGGTTAATAAAGCAAAGTGAAAAAATTATCCCAATACTTGACAAGAGTAAAAGCACCAAAGTGGAAAGAAAGGGTTGGAATGAGAAATGGAAGTTTGTAGAAAGAGCAATTAATTAAAAAGTGGGGAAAGGGGAAAAAACCTTTCCTGGCCAGCGGTGTCCCAAATCTGAGCCTTGATGACCTTAGCATCAATATTCAAACTCTTGGTAGCGAATTCAACCCCTATGGTGGACTTGGACTCTAAATTGAACTCGTTCCGCGTGAAGCGCGAGAGCAGGTTGGACTTTCCCACACCGGAATCGCCGATCAGAACCAACTTGAAAAGGTAATCGTACTCATCATCAGCTTTGTACCCTGCCATCGTTAGATACCTAAGCTCCTCTAACTCACTCTCCTATCTTAAACTGATCGATCGGTGTTAATGCTATGCTATGTTACACAAACAAAGTGAATGAGAGAGAGAGAGAGAGAGAGAGAGAGAGAGAGAAAGAGAAAGAAAGGGTAAAGGAGGGATTGAAATTTTGAATTATTATTTTGTTTTTGTTTTTCTAACGGAAAAAGAAAAGGGATTGAAACTTGTTATTAGGTTGAGCGAATTAAATGGATGGAAATAACCTTGCCCTGGATTGGGGGGATCGTGTACTGCGCCGTTGATAATCAAACAAAGTAACAAACTATCAAACCCAAACCCTTTTCTTCTCTTCTTTTCTTTTCTTTTCTTTTCTCTTTTCTTTCTCTTCCCACACCGGTTCCTTCCCTTCTTTTACTTTTACGCGCTTTTTCCTTCCCACCACCTTCCTCATACACGCTACAATAATAACATATTATTAATCAATTTGTTATAAACTTTTATTTATATTTATAGTATTCAATTATAAATTATTTATATAATTTTTTTTATTTTATAATAATTATTTTAAAATAAAATTACATCCATAATATATTAATTATTAAATTCATTAGTATTGTTATTATTATTATTTGTTCATTTCCGTTTCTTCAGTATCTGGTCCTATTCCTAATTCCTAATTCCTAGATTTCAATTTTTCAATTTTTCAATTTTTCAAGAGTAACGTACGTACGGATGCTGTGGTGAGTTTTAATAAATTAAGAATAAATAAATAAATAACCAATTTCCTCGTTACTTTTCTAGTAAATAATTTTTAAAATAATAAAATTATTTAACTAATTTATCAAACATTGATTTTTTTTTTAATTTAGTCTTTAAGTTATATATTTCAGTAAAATTCAAGAATTAATTTGAAGGTTTTTAATATTTAAGAGACTACGTAACATGTTTCCTAATACTGCTGGAAATACATAAATAATTTGTTTAAAATATTTTATAAAATGTAGGTGCAGGAATTGCTAGCTGTTTGTGAGAAATTTTGCGGTAATTATGTGGATGTATTGCAAGAAAGGGAGCTACCAGTCAAACATATGTTTTTTAGTGTTGCAACCACATACGTTTAATAAGTCATAATAATGTTGACAAACTACTTTTATGGTTTTACTTTAAATGAAATACAGGTTAGTGATTGCATACGTTACTTTTGTTAGTGTAATTACAACAACAGAGAGAGTTCTATAATGTTTGTAATTGGGGAGCATATGCATAAGTTTAAACCTTTTACTTTATTGTTAAACCATTTGATGATAATATAGGGGTTTTTTTGTTGGGGGGAAAAACAACCATAGCCCTTGGGGGATTTGCATCTTATGAATAATTCAATAATTTTATGAAGTTGCATGTATAATTGTATGTTGGGTCTTTGTTTTAGTGATTTAATTGTAATAATTTATCACATGCTGGTGAATTTCATAAGTTGGCTTAGAAATTGTATGATAACTAGTGCACTTCACATGGAATGAAATTGATTTTGGAAATTGCTTACTTTAAGAAAATCTCCTATGGTCGCTGATTTTAACGTTATTTTCCTTGGTACAACTGAAATGTGAGGCATACGTTTCTAGGAGAGATTAAAAGTGAAACCTATATATAATGAGAAAATAACTTGTACACTTTTTCAGTGTAAATAATTTTATATTATTATTTAATTTTAAATTGTATATGATATGTTATCAAAATTTAAAGTTTATATTATTATTTAATTACAAACTATAATGTATGATAAGGTTATTAATATTTATAATAATTATTTTAAAAATTATATCAATAATAATTTATAATTAAATAATCATGTCAAACTATTTTATATTATTAGAATATGATCATTAAATTCTAAAATAATTATATATAAGTCCTTGAACAATTTAATTTTTTAAAAATATGTCTCCAAATTAAAAAAATAATAATTATAATAATTCAGAGACGTACTTAATAATTTAACCATAACTATATTAGTAAATTTTGAAATTAAATAAAATATGCTTACAAAATTTAACGAGGAGTCTCGACCCAGACTCATCCTTGAACAAAGATAAATTAATTTAGAGGTGCATACCATTTACAACAGCGTTTAATAAGGATTTCTTGGCCAACTGTGGCTCTGCATAGAGGGGCATTCTTTGAAGAGTGCCAATGAATAGTTTATTCATTTGAGAAGAGTTTCAGAGTCCAAGGACGCGTAGGAAAGAGTTTCCTTTGGGAATAAACAATGAAAATGTCATCTCTTTAAAAGGTTACAATAATGTCTCTCATCCCTCTATATTTTTAATTATTACTACAACAATGGTGATTTCCTTGTAGTTTATCTATCTTTCCAATATTTTTAAGAGCTTCCATTTAGTTTCGTTCGAAAACCATCAATTCCAAATCACACTTTGTCTAAAATAATGACCCAACATATGTCCAAGACTCTAACTCCATATCTCTATTCACACTTACAAATAAAGGTTTATCCCTCCTATTTATCCGTCTTTTTTTAAACAAAATAATTAATATATTTAAAAGTAGTTATATATTTCTTATAATTAAAAACAAAAAATATTATTATTTATTATATATATATATAGTATTATATAAAAACAAAAATAAATTTAAATATTAAACTATTGATGTGTGAGAATTTAATT
>JAMLFT010005048.1:0-18288 GCA_026544285.1 Pachyrhizus erosus | reverse complement strand
TATATCATATAAAAACTAAAAAAGTATTTAAAATTTAAAAATAAAATATATATTTAAAATTAATTTATAATATTAAGTTACAACTTATTAAATTTTTCAATTGATTATATTAAAAATATAAGAAACAATATCAAGTGCATGTTCAAAGAGGAGAATTTTTATTAAAGAAAAATATTTAAATAAAAATAAATGTAAAAAAAAAAAAATAAGATCCAAAAAAATATAGTCTATATATACATTGAGACATAATTACATAAATTATGAGAACTTTAACAAGATTTTTAATTTATTTAATAAAATAAATAACTTTATTCAAATGAAAATATTTTAAAACTATTTTTCTCTTAATATTTTTAATTATAATATCATCAATAAATGTAACAATGTAATATGTCTATAAACATTAATATATTTTAGTATTCAATATATATATATATATTAATGTTAATTTATAAAATTTCTGTCAGGTTAAGCAATAATTACAAGAATATTAATATTATGTTATAGGTAATATACGTATTTCAAAAGAAATTAAATTCTTCTAATATCACTATACAAATTCACATGACGCTTTTTTTTTTTAATAATGAAACATGTATTTTTTACATGAGAGAATTCTGCTTAATGCAGATAAAATTATCATGAATAGTTAAACTTTTTCTACAAATATAACACAATTCTATAATTAGGATTCAAATTTAAAACTATTAATTAAATTATAATAACTTTATATTAACTTATTCACACAATATTCACATAATGGTTTATTCCTACTGGTATAAATTTGATTAACTAAAACTATATTAATAATATAAACATTTATTTCACCAAAAAATATATAAGCATTTATAATATAATATTTTATACTCACAACACGGTCCACCATCATAAATGTATATATCAAATTTTTATATTAATGAAATTATCTATTAGTATAATACATATATTATCGCTAATATAAATAGACTAAATATTCAATACTCAATATGGGGAAAAGCCATATATATATATATATTGAATTGAAAGTTGTCCTATACTTTTATTATTTTTCTTAACATTTCTTCTAAAAAAAATCTAAACGTTGCACTTGTAAGCTATCAATAATTATGAAAATAATTAGAATGAACAAGATTTTTTTTTTAAATTACATGGTTTTATTTTTTATGAGGAAAGCCGTTAAACATGTTACCTTACGAAAATGGACAATAAAAGGAAATGGTTATACGTCCCATTTTAATGTATAGAATAATAAAAATGCATTAAGTTATATTTCTATATAATTTGAACGAAAGAATAAAAACTATATAATTTTTATAAGCTATAACTTTGAAAATTACCAACACGTACGAATACTAATTAAAAAATAAAGTAATTAATAAAAATAATTATTATATAAAATATAAATTTATTCGATATATTTATTCTTTTAAAATAATTAAAAATATTTAATTAAGAACTAACATGGTATGTTTCTTAATAGGCACCATAAGATTCCTCTTTATTAGACCAAATAACTACTACTTCCATTTTTATATATTTTTTTATAAATTTAATTTATTGTAAATTTTATTAATGAGATGTTATTTATTTTTCATAAAAATAGATATAAATTATTAATTATATCATTCATACTTATTTATTAAAAAATTCTTTTTAGAGAATATGAGTGTACATATTATTACATCTAACTATCACTTAAATAAATTAATATTATAGATATTTTTAAAATAAAATTTAAATTTATGATAATATTAGTTAAAATAAAATTAATTTAAATATTTTATTATTATTAATGAATTAAGTATTTATTTCTACGTATTTGTGTTATTAAATTAGAAGGCCTAAAATTTTTGAGACTTCAAGCTAAGACTTCGGTGGCCTTATGCTTTAGCCAGCTTGCAAAAAATGGCCCCAGGTTTCCAGTGAGCTATAAATATATGCATGTTGTATAAAAAATGCATTTAATAAAAGAGAAAAGTATGAAATATTGAGATCGTCTCTATTGTTATAATATTTTATTTAAAATAAATTAAATTATTAATATAAATATTATGAGTTTATATTAATAACATATAATTCATTATATTGACGTATTAATAATATATGTTACCCCTATACTAAGCCAAATTCTTAATTCAATTCATCTTGTTGTAATACACATTCTAATATAAAATTTATAATTGAAAATAATTTGAGCACAAATCTGAATTATATTTAATGTCTCAACAATAACTTTGTTTTAAAAATTAATTTTATCCAACTTCAAAATAAATATACTGTAAATTGTTTGTTGTATCATGATGACAATGGATACTTGTAATGTTTATATATACAAATAGATGTTTCATCGTAACACTTTGTGATATTTAGCATTTCATTTGTTAAAATCATATTGGAAAAACACTAATGATTTGGTTACTTCTGGTTCTCTTTTACCTGTTTCATGATTTTTCCCATGTCATGAATTTGTTTTCACAAACTTTTTCGTAAGTATTTAAAAATAAAATGAACTCCAGTTTCATAAACTAATTTACATACATTAAATTTTGAAGAAATTAATTAGATAAAACAACTTTTATAAAATAAAAATGTATGAATCAATTTTAATTTATAAAATAATCTAGTACATTACCTTCTTAATTTCTTTTTCTTTTTCTATATGTATTTATAAAGAAATCTGTTCAAATAAGACTTATGTTTTGACACAACCAATACCTGTCTATTTGGTGAACTTTTTTTTTTTATTTAACCATTTTAGTTTATTAAGACTGCAGTAAAAATGGTAAAATTAGTGTATATTTAGATTAAAATTTACGATTTTAAAAATTTTAATTAATTTAAATTTATAAAAACAATTTAAGTCTTATTTCTATAAAATTTAATTTTTAAACCAAAATTTATTATGAAGATACAATTTTAAAAATAATTAAATATATTATAAAATTATGTTTATTCTTTAAAACAATTTTGAAATACTTTATTGGTTGGCGAACTTACAAAAATACAAAGGACATATCATATTATATGTTATATTAATAGCAAAGAGAAACCAAACACCACGTATTGGCCCTTGCACTGAAAACGACTAACAATTGATACCCACCTTATTTTCTTTTGTTTTTTTCACTGTAAATTAGATTCTCTATTGGAAATAGTAACTAGAATGGCTTCTTTCTTTCTTGTTAGCTATTTAGTTGCTATAGCCAATTTTTGTCTCGAGTTTGAGGAGTACAATTCCAAAACTGAATATACTATGATCCTCGTGTTATTTCAAGACAATGGCTTGTGAACGTGTTTTCTATTTCCGACATACACTCGTTTCAATGGAATATTAAAAACACTTCTAAAATTTTTTGATACTTGCTATGTGGCAACTAGCATGATGGGTTTTTAATTGTCACTAGAAACAGTGAAGCAATCTTTCATAAGGAGAGTGAGTTTTAATCTCTTTTTTTTTTTCACAGGTTTCATTTTTTAAAGATAATTTTGTCTAAAATGTGCTCAGACATTAAATGGAATATCTTTCTCAAACTTTTCTTTATGTCTTAGATTTAATTATACCATTTTGATTTCATGTCTCAGATTTAATTTTGTTTTACTATGTTTAATTTTTTTGAAAATATTTTTATTATGTTTAATATTTCAAGAACATTTGTATGATTTTCATGTCTCTTTATTCGAACGGTATATTTTTAATATTATTTTTACATTTCAAATACCATATTCCTCGAATAACATATTTCTTAAAATATCATTGTGAGGGTAAGTAATTGATTTAGGTGTTTGCCACATACTTAACAAAACATGCTATAAGTTCTATATTTTCATATATAAAAGATAAAGAAAAATAATTCTTGAGTATTCCTTAAGTTTCTATATTAAAAAAAAAAAGAGAGAGAAATAAGAAATTATATATAATATATTTGGAATGTATTTTAAAATGTGCTTGTTACCTTATCATATCTATGCAGAATGGTAAAGCTAGACTTGATAACTTCCATAAATCATGTAGAAAATGTGAGTCTTTTTACAAATGTAAAAACAATTATGTTAAACATGATGTCATAAAAAGAGAAAAATTAAAAAAAATGAAAAAAGTTAGTAATATATTTATAATTTGTGTAGCACCTAAAGATAAATTATAAAAAAAAAAAAATTACAACTTTACCAACTAATATACATAAATAATGCTAGAAACTCATAAAAGAAAATAATGTTAGAAATGTCATAGAATATCCATTTTATTAATTGCAAAGTAAAGATAATCTTCCACTCTAGCTTTCTCATCAATCGAGTTTTAATTTCTTCATGGGAGATGTTGCATTGGCCTAATACATTTATGAGAAATAATTCCACTGTGTATTAGCTCAATGTCAACTACCTAACCCCTAAACAAGCTAAGGAAAATTATGTCGTATGCTATTTCTTCAAGCACTTCTCGACAAAAGAAAAATGAAAAATGAAAAATCAGGCCTCAAATACAATGAACATTATAATAATTCAGTTGAAGTCATTGATGACAAGCCAGCAGTGAAGGCTGGCTATAAGCGCGTTATAGCCCTACATTAGAGAGGTCCAAGCAGGGTCTTGTGCCTATATATACCCGTTGGAATGCACAAGGACGTACCACAACACAAGTTGAAACACAAAAAAAATGGGTTCTTCTTTGTGGACTTGTCTGATTTTGTTATCAATTGCTTCTGTTTCCTTCGCTGCCAACCCAAGAACACCAATTGATGTGCCATTTGGCCGAAACTATGTGCCCACTTGGGCCTTGGATCACATCAAATACCTCAATGGAGGTTCTGAGATTCAGCTTCATCTTGATAAGTACACTGGTATGTATCATGCTAATGTGCTATGATATGCATTTTGGGTATAAATTTTTTCATTACACTCATGCAATTTTGAACAGGTACTGGTTTCCAGTCCAAAGGGTCCTACTTGTTTGGTCACTTCAGCATGTACATAAAAATGGTTGCTGGTGATTCAGCTGGTACAGTCACTGCTTTCTATGTAAGAAAAATGTTTTTGCTTATTTTTATATTGCTTTGTTCTAATGTTTAATTTTCTCCACCAATTTGTTATTTGATATGTGACCCTTCGACTGTGATTGGCATTGTGCAGTTATCATCCACAAATGCAGAACATGATGAAATAGATTTTGAGTTCTTGGGCAACAGAACTGGGCAGCCATACATTTTGCAAACTAATGTGTTCACCGGTGGCAAGGGTGACAGAGAACAGAGAATCTACCTCTGGTTTGACCCTACAAAAGAATACCACAGATACTCAGTGCTATGGAACATGTACCAGATTGTGTAAGTATATATATATCCTTCGTTCAACAACTAACAATTTCACCTTCTTTTTTCTCCACCATCTTGTTCCCCAAATATAAAACAATTTAAATGTAATTTTTAAAAACTCATCACTAAAATTTTGATGACCTTTAATGGAGAAAAAATAATGTCACCAAATTTGTCCCTAAAATTTTTGTGATCTCAATATCAGTAAAGAAAAATAATTTTTATTACTAAATTTGTTGATATATATTTTTAAAAGTTGTCAATGAGAAAATGTACCAATACTATTATTATTACTAAAAGAAACGAAAATATGGGGAGTGCAGTTTCTATGTGGATGACTACCCAATCAGGGTGTTCAAGAACAGCAATGAATTGGGAGTGAAGTTCCCATTTAACCAACCAATGAAGATATACAACAGTTTGTGGAATGCTGATGACTGGGCTACAAGGGGTGGTTTGGAGAAAACAGATTGGTCCAAAGCCCCCTTCGTAGCCTCCTATAAGGGCTTCCACATTGATGGGTGTGAAGCCTCAGTGAATGCCAAGTTCTGTGACACACAAGGCAAGAGGTGGTGGGATCAACCAGAGTTCCGTGACCTTGATGCTGCTCAGTGGCAAAAACTCACCTGGGTGCGCCAAAAATACACCATCTACAACTACTGCACTGACCGCAAACGCTACCCTCAAGTCCCCCCAGAGTGCACAAGAGACCGAGACATTTAATTTAACCTAAGCTTCCAAGTTCCATATATTGGTCTCATTATTACCACTACCATAAAGTTCCCATCTACTTAATTTCAAGGCCACACCTAAGTGCTGATACAAATTTAATTTGGGGTTATTGCTTGCATTGTTGATACTTTATATTATCATTTATTGTTGCTAAGTATGTATACCTGTTTGGGCTATGTAACAAAGAGATATGGCAATGTGCCTTAATTGTGTATCTGTAATTCTATTCTACACTATTTCATTCTCAATCAATATACTACTGTTTCTAGCAAGGGTGTTATTATTGTTATTCTTGCTCTATCATTTTTGTTCTGTACTAATATGGGACCTTTTCTGGCGAATGAGTTGTCATGCATTTGCATGTATCCGTCCGTATTCTTGTTCTCCGGTCCCAGAAAGGAAAAAACACCGACAAGGGTAGTGAAGGGGAAAATTGAAAAGTAGAAAGTACTGATGAACTGGTCATACTGAAAATATGGACAAAAAACATTGAACGAGTCAGTGTACGTGGTTTCAGTGAAACACTTTCGCACGTGACAGTAGAGAGGTTGCAGTGCATAATCACGAATTGGAAACTGTGTTTTGGACCACCAAATTTTAACATTTTTTTTGTAATAATCTATTATTTTACTGAAATAAAGAATTTAAAATATGGTCTAGAGTTTTAGTTTGTTCTTACTCAATTTCCAAAATTAGTTCTCGAGACTAGGATGGTTTTTCATTTATATATTATTTAATTACATCACTTTTTGATCATAAAATCTTTTGGAGAAGCATTAAAATTATTTTAAAATTTAAATTTGGATCTAATTTACAAGAAGAAAACTCTCCCGTTAGTGTATATTATTTTGAGAGATCTCTGATCGAGGTGTAATTTCCAATTATATATTTATAAGAAAGGATAAAAAAAAGTTAAATATAGATAAAATTAATATGTATAATGTAGTAGTGTCAATTATTTTGGATTTAATTAGATTCAAATCCAACACCTGGTTGGACTTTGGACCACCTTTATTTGACATGTATACGTAGTCGTGATTAGCAGCAGATTGGTAATGAATAAAGCAATTGTAGAGAGAGGTTAGGGCAAAGAAAAAAGGCAATGAAGAGATAGAAAGGGATGAACCGTGATGATCATATCGATCGGTTTCTTACTCCTTCGTTGAACTTTCCATAAAACGAGGTCAACGTGTGGTTGATTGAGAAATATGAATGAGTTCAGAACAACGAATCTTTAGCAAGATGTAAAATAGCAGGCGCCTTGACGTGACACTGATTGCATTATCTAAATGAGGACAATAACACTATTTGGATTTTACGCGGTTAAATTACCAGAGCAACATTATCATTTTTTTTTAGGGTACTCCTGTTTGGAATTCAAGACTAGTTCTTCGAGTTTAGTGACATCATCTTTTTAAGAAATTGATTTTTCTAATAAATATTTTTTTCTTAAATAAGAATTAAGTTCTCATAAAAGACATTTTTTTAAAAAAACTTAACTCAGATATTTTTTCGATTGAAATTCAAAAATTAATTCTTCAAGATATTAAAATTTATTTAAAAGATTGATATTTCTCAATATATTTTTCTGTATATACGTATCACAAAGATTTAATCCTTAATCATATATTTAAAAATAAAGTTATCTATTAATAACACTACACTATTTTATTAATCTCTTTCTTTAAGTGTTAACAAAAATGATGTCATAATGATCTCACAATAATATAATTACATATCATGTTATCTAATAATAATGATATCTTCTATCATGTCAGCAAAATAATGACATCATTAAAATATTAACTAAGTCATCAAATTATGATTAGGGAAGACAAAAAATTTTACACTTGTGAGTATTTACAAATATAATCAACAACAGATAAAAAATAAAGATCTTAAACACGTACCTAGGTAATGAATATGAGTATATTTACTACTAGCTTGTTAATAGATAAGGATGAGTATAACGATATCCATATCTATAAATACATGTTTTTTATTAATATTAAAATACTTAATTATTCTTTATATATTTGTTTGTGTGTGACTCACATGCAAATTTTATTTTTTAACATTATACTATTTTTTTGAGTTATTACACTATATTTCTATTTTTTTTATGTAATATTTAATCATTAAATAATATAATCATAATTTTAAAATTATAAATATAGTGTACTAATTTAAATAAATAGTATAATTTTAAAAATAAATTTGATTAAAATGAACAATATCTATAATAATAAATAAAAATAATGTTAACTTCTAATATTTTTTTTTCTATTTTCAACCTTCAATCACATTTTTTTATTTCAATTTTTTTATAATAGTAAAAATAGTATTATATTATTCTTATTTTTTCCATCTAACCAAAAATTAAAAAATATGAATAATAGATATTATAATAACTATCTTTAAATAATTTTAGTTGAAACTATTAAAATTATTTTTAAAAGAAAATATTAAAATAAATAAATATTATTTTATAAATATTCATGAACACTCATAGATAGCTTCATATATTAAAAGTATTTGCAAGTATTTGTTCAACTGATACATGTACGGATAACAAGGTGAACATAGGATGTGTCTTTATTCGACGAGACAAATAATATGTAATTACTACTTATACACATCTCATCTTGTTGTTATATCTAATTATGATATAATAAAAAGTGTCATTTCATCATGATGATATCATCAAAAACTAAAATTAAAAAAAAATATATTTACAGAGGCTAAAATAAGAATTTTATTTATAGTAATTAAAATATTATAAAAACTAAGAAAATGATATATTTTCAAGACCTAAAATAAAATAAATACAAAATCTTAAATAGAAAATGGTTATATATATTTATAACTATTATTATTAATTGGCTATTGATAATCGATATCCTATAACTAATATTTAGCAATTAAAATTTGATAATTAATGATGAATTATTGGTAGTTATTAATCGATAAAATAATTTTAATTTTAAAATAAGAGATAGAAGACATTGATAATGTTAAAAAAAATACTAATATACTATAAAACTAGCTTTGTGATATGCAATATACATTAAATTTTAATATAAGATTTTTTTAAAAAAAATTCTTAAATATAGAGAGTTACTAGTATCATTTAAAGTTTTAATATTCAAGGATCATTATTCATATTATCGTTTAACATGTTTAAATTTAAAATAAATGTTTATAAAAATATATTTTAAAATAAAATGATATTTAAGAAGTAGATAAAAATTTTTATTAAAAAATATAAAAATATTTATTTAAAAATAAACCATTTACATAAATATATTAAAAAATTAAAAAATATTTATTTTATTAAAAATATTTAAAAATAAATAAATATAAATAAATTGGTCTAATTATCCTCTTATTGTAAATTTTCTATTATAAATATTAAAAATAAAAATAAAATTAAAGTCCTAAAAATACAAAATAAATTCAATAGTTAAAGATATATTATAAAATGATTTAAAATTGTTCTTACTCTATTAGCCCATGTTACCTTATCCTATTTTCCAGGCAAAAATAAGCAGTGTGGACCATTGTTTGACTCCAAAATATATGCCGCCATAACTTTTTTGACTTTTATTGGGAAAAGGTTATGAATAAAGTATGTAAATATGGTGGGTCACCAAAAACAAGTGTATGTGGTTCCATCATCCATGTGGTAAATTATGTGATTTTAGTTTAAGTTATTTAATCTGTCGGCGCATTAAATGTTTGAACTTTCAAGATAATTGCTGTGTTTTTTTTTTTACTATTTTGTCTTATTCTGCCTCGTGTACTTGTGTGTGTGAGTGCCTGTGAGTAGATTTTAATTTTATGTAAAATTTCAATCGATTTTGATTGTGATGTTTATAATATGTATATTTTAAGTTTTCTATTTTATCTATTTAATCTTTTTTCAATAATATTATTAAGTATTGATCATTATATTTTTCTACTTTTATATTTAAATTTTATACTCATAAGTGTCATTCATCATGAGTAAATAATTTTTTAATATTTATTGAAGATTTTATTTCTATAATTTAAATAAGGGAATGGCCTATATGGAACTAAAATATTAATAATACGAAATTATAAAGACAAAAGAATGCTAAGAACAAAACCCGAGTTATATAGAGTTAATTATGAATAAAAAATAGAGTTAAATACCAAATTTAATACTACTTGGTTTAAGTATTAAGAAACTTAGTTTTTTTTTTTTGTAAAAGAAAAAACTTAGTTATTTTTAAGTAGGGTTTTAAATTTGATTTTTATTAATACAAAATAAACACTAATAAAACTTTAAGTCTATTCAATTCAACTCGGATTGTTTGAGGTTTAACTTACATTTTATACACCAAGAGGCTAAAAGAAAAGTTAGAGAACAAAGTATATTGTAATAAAAAAACAAAATGGAAATTGTAACACAACAAGTTCAGATTATATGATTTTTATTTTTATATTTTACCAAAAGACAGGTTCTTCAAAGTATTGGAAACGGGAATTTTCATTAAAAAAATAGGAATTTTAACGACTTAATTACCAGCTTTTAGACTTTCTTTGTCATCGTGTGTCATTAAGTTTCCTTGAATGTTCTATGACGCGTGTGAAGCAATATCCTCCATTATTGCATCGTAAAGCTATGCTACAAAGCTCTAATTAACTCCTTTAGCTCTGCTGTTAGATTCTACATTCTGGCTTTGCTTATCGACTGGTTTTGAGCTAAAGTTTTGGAGTGATGACCCACACGATGCTATATAAAGAGTAATATTTCAAGGGAACATACGTAACTAACTAAAAATAAAAATACTCCTTTGAGAATTTTAAAATTTTTGGAGTAGCTATTGACAAGATTAGTTAGTAGTTTACTTTCGGATTATCATTGAACCTACGATGACATTTTTTTAAAGAGAAATTAAAATATTCTGTATAATTAACTGTGAAACTTTTATTATATATTGTATACAATGATATAATATGTTTCTATTTTCTTATAGTGTTAATCTAATTTAAAATTTTCTTTATTTAATTAAAAATTTGATATATATAAAATTGTTAAATATTTTTCATATATCATGAAGGCCTCAATTAGAGTTTTATTCTTTCAAGGGTATTATCACTATCAGTAGTTTATCTATGTTGTAGTCAATATTCTGAGAAAAAATCTTTGACTCTGATAATCGATTTTAGAATCATATAATCACCTGCTAGGAGGAACACGTTAATTGCTAGAAATATCTTTATAGGTCAAAAAGGAAAACATTCATTTCTTATAAAATCTTAAAAAAGAACATTTTTTAGTGAAAAAATTTAGTTTTACTCATCTGGAGTTTTCATTTATTAACATAAAAATAACATAATAAATCCACATTTTTCACTTTTGTACATATAATTTTACATATTCAAAATAATTATATCATAAGTCTTTTTCATCATTTTGCATAAAAAGTAAAAAAAAATTACATTTTTAAAATACTAATGATAATAATAAACATTGTTCATCACTTTTGAAAAATATTTTATTTTTATCACAGTTCATGCATTCTCTTTCATCTTACCAAATCAATTCATGTAAGAAATAGTAACAAAAATAAAAAAAAATAGTAACAAAAATAAAAGTGCATAACATTTAAAGTTGTTCATGTTGCATTATTACATAAAGGATAATATTTTACTTTTAGAGAAATAATTTCCTTGCATGCCATTTCATATGGTAAAAAAAATTGCATTCAAGTATTGAGCAAAAATTCTTGTTAGCTTGGAAGAAATAAAATGACATTCTATTTAAGACATGTTGGGACTTTCATTTCTAATGAGCGTGAATATCATAGTATTTAGTAATTTCATTTATTTGTCTATTTTGCATTATATTTGTACATAAAAAATGATAAAAAAATATAAATATTTTTTAAATTAAGTAATAATCTTATTGGACATATTAGTTTAACATTTCATATATTTTCATGCATATGTTGTCATTGAATAGATATACAACAAAAATTAGTTTTCATTGAATATCTTATCAAGATATTCAGCGAAAATAATTTTGTCAACCTACAAGATAGAAATTAATTTTCATTGTATATTATGACAAATATTGTCAAGATACTTAATAAAAATTACTTTATGTAAAAAAATTTATTTAAATGCACAATGAAAATTAATTTTGATTATATATTTATTTTTTAAATTCAATAAAAACTAGTTTACATAAAGGATATCTTTGTCAAAAGCTATTTAGAAAAATTAATAAGTGGTGAGAAGAGAAAAAAAAAAAAAAAGACTGTGAACAGTTGATCCCTTCCATCATACGCTTGGAATCTCAATTTTTGATTTTATTACTTTGAGGGACCTAATACTAAATTCAAACAAAATATGTTTTGGATTGTATAGAAAATGTTCAAATTTTAACTTTGAACAATGGTCCATGGAGGCCTCCTCTCGCTATGCTTGAGTTTTGGATATTCCATATTAGACATTTTAGTTTGTTTTTTTATTTTTATTTTTATATTAAATAAATTACATTAATATTTTTTAAATTTTTTTAGATTACACGTTATATTCTTGTTTATTATAATAATTTTTTTTATAGGATATACATTGTAATGTTTTTCAAATAATTAAAAAGATTAGTAAAATATATAAGAAATATTAATATAATATTTTTTAAAATAATTAAGGGGATAGTGTAAAAAAAATATTATATAAAATTAAAAAAATACTTTAGAAGATGTCAACATAATTATTCTTTTATATATATAGATTAAAAAAAAAGATGTCCCTAGTTGAAATTTGAATAGATAGACTTTGTACTTGACCAGTTGGTTAGATTTTTAGGATATACTTGCTTGGATTGAGAATCAACAAATAAAAAATGGAGTTGTCTAACCCCAAATAAAAATGAAGTTAAACAATTTCATAAAAAATAAAAGATACAGTTAATACTTACAAATAATTATTTTAAAGTATATAAGAAAATTGAACTAATCATCTTTAATGAAATTGTTTAATCCCATTTTTAGTTAGACAATTTTATGAAAAGTATGATGATGAAGTTTAACTTTGCTTATTTTTCATCAATAGAGTTTTAATTTCAATGCTGTCACAATATCTTTTTCTTTGCACCTTGATACCAGTAGTTGTAATAAATACATATGTGGAATCATACATCTGGAAAAACAAAAGAATGGGTCACATACATGAGACACCTCCAACAAATTCGGTTGACCATTCCACGATTTAACTATAGCTAAAGCTCAAGAACAGTTAGTTTGCCAGATTCATTTCTGGAGGCCTAGTATCATCATTCATATTTAATGTTATTGCATATCAATGAGAAAATAATGGTTCTATTTCCCGGTACAAGTTTAGAAACAAAAACCAAAATGAAGCAAGAAATTTTGTAATTGGATAAAATTATATATAATAGCATCATAGACAATAACAAAAAAGTAAAAAAGAAAAATGGGGTTGGCTCACTTCCAATTGTTGGCAACAATGTCAGCCAAATCCACAACCCTTTGGGAGTAACCCCACTCATTGTCATACCATGCAATCACCTTCACCATGTCATCTCCCATGACCATGGTCAACGATGAGTCAACGGTTGATGACACATCAGAGCACCTAAAATCTACCGACACAAGGGGCTCATCACATACAGAGAGAATGCCCTTGAGCTCATTCTCTGCACTTTCTCTGAAAGCAGCATTCACTTCTTCAGCAAAGGTCTTCTTTGTGACCTGAACAACAAGGTCAACCACTGAAACGTTTGGGGTAGGCACACGAAGGGCAATGCCATTGAGCTTGCCCTTAAGGTTAGGGAGGACAAGGGCCACAGCCTTTGCTGCTCCTGTTGAAGTGGGCACAATGTTAAGGGCTGCAGCCCTTGCACGCCTTAGGTCACGGTGGCTGGCATCAAGAAGCCTTTGGTCACCAGTGTAGGAGTGAGTTGTTGTCATGGTACCCTTGATAATACCTATCATGTGCTGGCACAGTGAGATTATGGTCTTTAATGAACTAAAAATTGGACTAAAACAATAAATCTTCATATGACATAAATGAAGTTTTCAATTTTAAAAATAAAGTTAATAATATTCAATTATATATTATATAAAGATTAACTGAGATCACAATAATCCTGAACCATATAATAATACCTGTCATGTATCCCATAATGTTCTAAAACATTGGACTAAAACAATATCATTCATATCTGTTTACACACAAATATTAGACCGAAGTTTCCTTGATAAAATAATTGGTCTCTATAATTGTTATCATTTTAAGTTGGGTCTTGCTAATTAACTAGTGTAATTGGGATACTGGTTAAAAAATTAAAAGATTTTTTGTATGTTTAGTCTTTGAACAGTTTTTTTGGGACAATGATCATAAAATCTTTTGTGGTTTTACATCGCCAGGAAGTGTTTTCTGATATTAAAAATGAGGATCAAAACTTAACTTTAAATGATGTGTAGAGATTAAAACTTACAATTTTGTTGGAGACTAAAACTTAAAACGCAAACAACGGTAAAGACCAATTAAGGAATAGTTTAACCATAAAATAAGGAATCATGGATGTAGAGATGAACAATAAATTTGATAGAAAATGTGGGGATAATGTGAATTACCGAATTTATGATCAAGGACCTTGACAAAGGGTGCAAGGCAGTTAGTGGTGCAAGAAGCATTGCTGATAATGGGTTCATCTGGGTTGTAAGTATCAGCATTAACACCTACCACGTAAGTTGGAATATCTCCCTTACCAGGGGCTGTGATCAAAACCTTCTTTGCTCCTGCTTGAATGTGTTTTCCTGCGCCATCTCTGTCCACAAACACTCCTGTTCCTTCAATTACTAAGTCAATCTCCAAGTCCCTGCAACAGCATAAACATACCCCAGTTTCAAAATATTGGCTATTTAAAGAAGAAATATTGTTTCACCTTATCAAATTGCTTTAGAAATCAAGAAGACATAATTGTCTTTGTGTTAATATACAATTTAGTCAAATGTCAACTTTTGTTACTTTGGTTCTTGAAAGCATTTGTTCATTCAAATTTGCTTTTAAGACATGAAATTGCTCACATTTACAAGTTGACAATTTGGTAGGTTAAATTTGTTAGTAAGAAAGCACTTGGGGCACCAGGCACTTTGAGGGTTACACTTCAAAGGACTAAATTCATTTATCTTTTCTATTATTTTTCCTTTTCTCTCAATATTTCGGGTTTAAAGAACATTAATGGACTAAAAGGGATATATTTCTCATAAGGCAAACCAGAAATACTGGTTATGAAAATAAAATGAGAAAGTTTTTTTATTGGGAGGGATAAACATGCACTTTCTAATCATTTTTAATTGCGTTCTCATATAATTTATAATAATTTTTTTTAATTTATTAACCAATATTCTAAGATATTAGTCAGCAATACCCTTCTAAAAAATTAACAGTATTTAATGACTTTCTTAATCTTATGAAATAAACCATTGTGTCTAATTTTGATAGGTTCAAACTTATGTGTGGTAATTTTAAAAAGAAGGAGAAAAGAGTTGCAAGGATGAAGAAGAATGAACATACTTCCAAGGAAGGTTGATAGGGTTGCGGTCAGAGACAACCTTGATGACCTTTCCATCTACTGAGATTGCATTGTCACCAACAGGCTTGACATCAGCATCAAAGATTCCGAGGGTGGAATCATACTTGAGAAGGTGAGAGGCTTGTTTGACACCTCCAGAGTCATTGATGGCAATCACATCCAAAGGAGACTCTTTGCGACCGTGCCAGCATCTCAAGAAGTTTCTCCCAATCCTCCCAAATCCGTTTATGGCTACTTTTAGTTTTGCTTCTGCTACACCTTTTCTGTATCCTCCTCTGCTTCCAACCTTCAAATTAGAGTACATACGTTAACACAATGTTGTAAAACATGTTTCATTGGGTTTTACTTTCCTCTTAATTTGAGCATCTTGAATGTCATCAAGTGCAATTGCCAACTTAGTTGTTGGTGTCTCCCTCCTTTGTACATTCATTGACAAAAATCATATTTATCGATGATGCCTAAAGAAATGCTGCGATGTTTTATACAACTGGGCCATTACTTCTATAAGAAACAATTGCTTGAGTGAGCGATAATTTCTTACTGATTAAACACAAATTAATTCGCACTAGTGATATAAATGGTTAAGATACATTTCGTTAAGCTTAAGCTACTGCTTTTAAAATTGCTCTTATAGATCAAGTTATTATGTCCTTATCATCAATTTTTCCAAGGAAATCGTGACATGTAAATGTATTTTAAAATTCTACAATACAATGTTAATGGAAGTTATTTAATATTGGAAAAACTTTCTCACGTTATTATGTCATTGCAGAACTTGATAATATGATATAACGAACTATTAAGTTCTGTTTATAGTTATTTACATTGTATAGCCTAGTTTTAACTTTGATACAATGCCAAGCCATGGCAGAAAATCACACACCTGCGTACTTGCAAATACACAAAAGATGCTCAGAGGTAAATTTTTATGCAGACAATTGATCTGACATTTTTATGTATAACATCAATTTGATGAATCCAAATTCGAATCTTATAGGCCTGTTTCTATTGGTGAAAGAATATTGGACAACCATACATGAATGGAAAATGTGGATCTTGATATATAATTTCGCAAGTATATATTACTCATCAAAGATAATTCAGAGTTCAAATGAAGCTTTTAACTAGTTATCCCCTGAATTTGGTGATTATAATAACTTCTTATATGTACATTTCGATTTTGCCACATAGCAATTATCATCATTTATTTATTTTACAATAAAGAAGGCACTCATTGCAGGCAAGTACTTACTGCTGAGGTCTGAAAGGCAATGACTGAATGGAACTCTTCGGAAGGTTTTCTAGAAGAAAAGGGAAGGTAATTTGTTGAAGAGTTGCGAAGGCCAGAGAATTCAGAGAAGCCCTTCCCATTTGCCTGCATAGAGCAAGTAACAATGATAAGCTATTACAAACATCTAGTTCTAGATTCTGCATAAAATGACACTACTATATATGAATTCATAATGTGCATGTAAAATAATGTTACATAGTAAAATACAATAATAAGTTCATGAACCTGAAGAGCAGGTTTGGCTACAGATAGAGTAGCCAAAGCCATTATTCAGCTAACAATGGAGACGGAAAAAATTTGGTCGAGCAGAGAAGTGGACTAGTTAGACAAAGCAAAATGGTTCAATCAAAAGTATTTTTCAGGTTCAATCATATGTTTCATTAATTTTAATACGATGTAATGTTGGATGTGTGGTTGTGATTCATGAAGCGAAGTGAGGATCAGATTACAGATAGCCTCTTATTCAATTTATGGCTGTGATTCTTGGCTGCTTCTTGTGCATGGGAGTCCAATCATCTGACTTCTCCCACTGTCCCACTCCTGTTGATGATTGGGCTTGAGCCTCAAATCTTCAGTGGGCCATATTATGCGTTCTTTACTTCCATGGGTGGATAATAAAAATTAGCACATGTTAATAACACACATTTTATTATAAGTTAAAATTATTAGGTAATTTAAGATTATCATAAATTTTTGTTAATCTCTATATAATATGTAATAAAGTGTTATTATTTTTTTTAATAAATTAAAAAATTAGATGGTCCTAAATTACATAATACTTTTTTTTTAGAGAAAATCTTATTTGAGAGTCTAATACTAACTATAAGAATCTTTCTTAACTAAAATTCCAATGGAATCATTAGACATGACAAAGAACTTTAAACTCATAAGTATCCACCCAAATTCATTCCAACTTTGACATAAAAATTATTGACATTAATTGAGTATGATACAAATATTACCTAATATTTTTAAACATGGACAAAAGATGATAAGTATTTAACTACTTGTCTTGTTATTTTTTTTGTTACAACATATATATATACAAGACTGATTCAAAGATAAAGCAACTAAAGTTCAAGTTTTAGTCCCATTAATAAAAAAATATTTGTTATTAGTTTTTATAAAACAAAAAGGGTCTTATATGTTGTCAAAAAGATCATACACGTATGTTGGCAAAAAAAACCTAACATATAATTTTCTTTTGAAATAATATTTTTTTTAAAAATATTTTAGGCCTCATTTTCTATTGATTTGACCCTGCATATATATATATTAAAAAATTTATTGTACTAAATTTATTTTTATAATTTTTAAAATACAAATTAATTATTTTAATACTTAAATAATTTAAATTA
>JAMLFT010005047.1:0-18236 GCA_026544285.1 Pachyrhizus erosus | reverse complement strand
TTTTTTTATTATTAGATCATTTATCTTTTTATAGTCAGTTTGTATTAAAAATTGATTTTATTTTTAGATAAATTTTTTTATTATATAATTTTTTAATTGAATTTTTTTTTATAAACTATCCATCATTATTTAACTAAATCAAATTAACAATAATTAATAAAATTAAATATAAAAAATGTAAGATACTAAAATAAAAACAATTAGATAATAAAATTAAAATAATTTATTTTATATGTATAAAAAACATTGAAACTTATTTTTAGAAGTTTATTACAATCTTTATGCATTAGAAAATGAACTTATGACTTCTATTTGAACCTTTACCTACGTCAGTCACTTGTAAAGATATATTTTTATATTATAAATTTAAATATTCATTCTGTAAATGGATATCACCTTCAACCAATATCTTCATTGACTCTGTTTTAATACTCTTTCTATATTTTTCTTGTCACATAATGATCTTTATACACACTGACTTACGAGAGTAAAGGTATATTTTTTATAAAAAAATTTAAATTTTTAAATTTAATTATTATTATAAATGTTATATTTAAATTCAAATTTAAATTAAATATTTTATTTTAAACTATATTAATCATTATTTTTTAGGGGTGTAAGTGGTATGAATTAGATTAATTTTAGATAATTTTTCAATCTAATCTAATTAAATTTAATTATTTTTAATCTAATCTAATCTAATTAATTTAATTAATTTAATTTTAATTGGATTGAATCATTAGGTTGAGTTATTAAAGAAAAATCTCAATTCTAACTCTAAAAAAATTTAAAAATATATTAAATTCAATTAATATTAAATATTTTTAAAATCAATATTTTTAAATATATGACCGTATAAGAGTGATTTGATGAGAAGGCAAAAGTTTATCTAAGTTTAAAATTTTTAATATTAATAAAAAATTATATTTTTTATAAATTTAATTTATATTCAAATTAGATTAAATTTGATTGAGTTTAAAATTTAAAACTCATGACTCAACCAAATTTTAGTTTTATTAAAATAAATTCTAACTCAACCCAATCCATAAATATTGGATTGGTCACATTGGAAAGTTAGATACAACTTGTTTATACTCCTAAATTTTTTAAAGAATAAATAAAATTATATTAATTGTTATAATAAATGTCATTATCTTCAAATTCAAATTAAATTATTTTAATTTTTAAAAATATTATTGTTATAATTATATTCACATTTATATTTTCATATTAATTTAAGAGAAAATATAAGTGATTCTTTTACAGCATATAAGTGATTTAAATTTATATAATTAAATAGATGTATATAAAAAATATTTACTCTGGATTTATGAAGATTAAAATGCTAGTTCTAATCACCATCAAAATTGTTAGTTATAATAAATATTTTTAACAAATGGGAACTTTAATATTTTTTTTTTTTGCAGTAGCTTTAATATTGTTAGGTTACAAATTACAATACCAAAGAAATGGACGAAGATCATTAACGCGTTAATTAGAACTACTTCGCCTTATGTTTTCATGTTTCAACGTACCTAGTACGAGAAATGTAACCAAATATATACCCTGGATTACTAACAGTAACTACCAATTTGATGAAGATTCAGTCTTTTGAGATATGTAACCAAACATATTCCATGGATTCAAACAAACACTACAATGTCAATTACTAAAAATGACTCAATCACCAGTGACAAATCTACATTCATTTCACGAGATACATACACACTTTCTCACTTTTAAAAAAATATACATAAATATTTTAAATGTAGATATTTTACCCATCTAATTTTATATATTTGAACCTCTTACCTTTAATTTTTATTTTCTCAAATAAATTGAATGAACCCGTCTTTAATTTTTATTTCTTTAAATAAATTGAACCGCTAAACTAAGGGCCTTAGATCCCTCACTGTCACCAACAGTCACCTCATGGGACATTTCTAATTCATTAAGGTGCCTCTTTCAAGTTTAAAGAAAAGAAAAATATTATCATCTTGTATCTACACTTCGCAAGACAGTTTCATTAAGATAAAAATATTACAATTATGTATACTCAGCAACTGCAGTAAGAGCCTCTCCTCAACCAATCCCCAACCAGGAAAATCTTTCCTCACATGGAAAAGCAATGACAAATCATGCAATTAGGAAAGCAAAAACCACACGTATCAGTGTATTTTGTCTATTCATATATATGCGGAATTGTAACATGAAATGATGGAACTATCATACCAGCAAACATTTGATCTAAGTTACCTATTTTAAACTCCCTTTGCTTGCCCGCAAAAAAGCTTCAAATCCAGAGCAAGTGTCATGTTTTATTTGTTGCTAATGTCTTGGGAAAGGTAAATTGATATTAGAACTCTGCACGGGAAAATTAGCATGGAACACTTTCTAGTGTCATCACAAGTTTGATTCAAGTATACAACAGTTTCTCTTGGAAAGAATGGAATTGAAGCAAAGAAAATTACCATTCAGTCCTTTGGTTGTTCTTCGGATGTAGATTGCGTAATTTTGAAATAGTTAGATCTGCACCTCCAAATCCATCCATTGTACCGTTTGCTAATGGAAACTCAGCTCTAGATGTCAAACTGCAGAAACAATTATAAGAAAATGATTCTGGAATGCACCAACTTAAAAACAATTATAATTCTATTGATAATAAGGAATTTCCGATGAAAGCATGCAATAGTGCAGTTGTGTAAACTCATCCATTACATGTTTGTTGAACTCCCAAAAGCAAAGCAAGTCACCTGCTTCGTAAAACAACACATCGCATGCCCACCTGTGTAGCTCCTGCTACGCCAGATTGGCTTCCTGCAACAAGGACACAGTTGCAGACAGGTAACCCTGCATATTCAGCTCCCGCACGTAGTGCAGCCACAATCTTAGCTAGACTGGACAGACAATCAACAAATTAATGAAAATTAACATATTATTTAACATTTTAACCATGCAATTAAAATCCAAATCAGTCATTAATTGTACAGTTGATAATAATAAGGTGTCAAATGATGATTTGTGTTCATCAGATCATGTTCCAATAATGATAAAAAATACACTATCAGAATGGCATTGAGTTGAGAGAAAGATGCTCATTATGCACGCAATCCATCAGATTTTATGGAAGAACAATTTTTTTAGCATTCTTGATTGCATAAAATATCAATTATGGAGGGGGAAATCAAACACAAAAAAAGGATAAAAGCTGAAGCAGCACCATGATTACATAAATCTGAAAGATCACTTTCTAGCCATTGCCTCTAAACCAACTCCTCTTCTCCTTTAAAAGGAGAAGCCAGGCCATATAGTTTTAGAAAACATCTTAAAAGTAAAAGCATGTTTTTTTAAAAATGATAAAAAACTAGAGTTTTTATAGAAGTTATGGCATTTTTGGCCCAACGTTTTTAGACCAGGTCTGGTTTTCAATTTTTGCTAATAGAAAAATCCTGTCTTTGGGTGGAAGATTTCTACAAGTAATTGGAAGTAGTTTAAATTCATTTGTAGTTTTGCATAGCATAAACATGCACTTTTCCTTTCTCTAAAAATCTAGGTTTTAGGAGACTAGGCACCATAAGAATGTTTAGATGGAAAACTAAGGGAAGGGGAGGTTTTGGGCAAATTTCCCTCTTGTTAGGAAGTTCCTCCAATTTTGAACGATTTCAAATGTCCAAATAAAAAACGAATAACATTACTTTACCAAATTTCCTTCCCATCCCTTCTCAGAACTTTCCCTTTGATTTCTTTCCTTCCCCTCTCCAAACATACATCAACCTTTGTATCCTTAACAACTACAAAGCTGAGTCATACAAATTTTCAAGTTTCTTTTTCATGAGTTCATATTCCAACAGTGCAAATGAAAAGTGATACAGAGGACCAAGATGTTTTATTTTATTTTTGACAAAAATTACTGAAGACAAATGAACTAACCTTTCAGATGAGCTGGTATCAATCTCAACGCTCAATTTTAGCATGGATGCTACCTCCTTGGCTAACCTTTGTTTTTCAGCAGAAACTGGTAAAAATGTTCGAAGTAGAAAACCCCTTAGCAAAGAACATTGTGCACTGAAAATGCTTGCATGGGAGGGCACATACATAATCAATGAGTCAAGTATATACCAGCTCTTTTGGCTTCTTTGGCAAGCTCTTCATCCAAACCAGAAGTAATTACCTTTCCTGAGACTAGTTTTCCATATAAACTTTGCTCAACCTCCTTATTACCTACAATAATGACCTTTATGCTTCGATCGATACCAAGCTTTTCCATTATGGACCTAAAAGTTTAAGAAGCACAAAGCAAGAGGAAGGAAATATTAGTGGGCTCGCATTATCCAGGAAATAAAAAAGTGGAAGCTAAAGAAGCAAAGAGCAAAGATTGAGCTAGTAGATTGTGAACCACAGTCCCTCAAATATTGAAATTTTTATATAGATAAAGCTAAAAGAATATCCACTATATCAAAACAGAATGCTATTATTTACATTTGAATTTGCAGCTGTATGCCATGCAACTTCAATGGACTTAGTTCAGTCCTCAAATAAAGATTATTTTCTATAATTCTATAAGGAAAAACCTAATATACATATAGAGAGAGAATACAATGATTGAATGGAAATAGGTACTAATTACATGGCTTAGGCCATAACCAATAAGTATTTACAAAGACTATCACACCTTCATTAAGTATTCTATAAATAGGACCACCTGAAGATCTAATAATGCTCTTAAAGCTAAAGCTGAAGTGTAAACTTGACATGCTCTAAATTAGTGCCAAACAAAGACCAAGCACACCCCATTCCCACCCCTTACAACACCTAAAGAAAGTTTTGTAACCAAATCACCAAGCTGAGCTTCTGAGTGATCAAGAACATCTCTAGATCACAAAATCATATTCCATCAATAGTTGTAATATTATCCTACTTAGTAACTTAGTACCATTTCAAAATTTGAAGCTAAATAAAATTACCCAGCAATATTATCACCACTTTTACTGTAGGCCGTTAATACTACCACTGGAATTCCTTCATTATATGCATCATCAATAAACCTGTCAAAGGAGACATTACTATATGTTAAGGAGTGTAAAGAAATTAATGTTCCATAATCATCCAAGTCCATAAATTAATCAAATATCCTGGTATCATTTGAACCTTAATAGAATTATAATATAAGAAATCAGAGTACAGCTCAATATAAAGACGCAAAGAAAACAAGGAAAAACATTTTAAAATGGGACTTTTGTAAATGGAAATCTTTCCAAAAATGAATAGAAGACCAACTAATATTAAGAACAAAAAAAGAGATGAAAGTAAACATGAAATGTACGCATCTAGGGACTTCCACAAATAGCTTTAACTCATCGTGGCAGTATATCAATTTTGTTGCAAATCAAGATTGCTTATAATCAGCAGATACAAATTAAATTCTATGGGAAAACACCAAGATGAAAATTATTCTTACTTATTCTTAGGCCTTGAACAAATCTTTCAATTAATAAAATACTCCCTGTTAATGTTTAAATCATAAAGAAAAAGAAAAGTTGCTATTGACAAGAATGATTAAATGACTGAAAAATCAATAGTATCAAAATTACATCTATGGTAAAAATCCACTACAATGATTAAGTGACTCAAACCTGCAATGTGAAAGAATCCCTAGTTATGATAACTTAATAGAAACATTTAGTTTAAAGATATTGCTCTCCTTAACTAATGTACATCTTGTTCTCCTAACTGCACCAAAAAATATAGCTCTCTATAAAAGATAGCTCCCCATAAATAAAATACATAGATGAGACATACAATCATATTCAAAGAATGAGATAACTCACTGTTCAAGACCAGGTCGTAAAGGTAGACTTTTTGACATCACAAACTCTTCTAACGCTTTTTCCTGCAAATATATGATAAAGAGTTCAATATGATCCTCTAAAAAGTCTCACCATCTTCTCAATACGAGTACACTGAAATCATTTGGGGAAGGATTTTTAGCTTACTAGGTCATAGAATCTAATTCCTTATGACTTAAAATATCAAAGTGGCATCTTTCACCAATCCATTAATATCCTGATTCTAGTTGGAATTTTTTTCCCATCTATACTTTCTTTTTGCTTTTCTTTTTGGAGTAGAAGAACTGAGGACAAATGTTATTCTTGTAAATCTAAAAAACAACAAAAAAGCAAGCATATAATCCTCTAGATCTGATTGTTCTCATTAAAAGCATCCATGGACTCAAAACCACACAGGCACTAGATAAAGCAATCTTATTCAGAGAAGAACCCATAGAATGTTTAGGAACAAATTATATTGAGAAAATAGTTTATTTATTTATTTTGTCAAAGTCTACCATTAATCTTTTGATCAAAAGTTGTTTTGGTCCAAAAATAATCTATCCAAATTGGCTAGTGGGCAGATGTTCACGTTTCTGAATGTAGACAGCAAACATTTCTTAGATATAAGAGATTTAAGTAAGGAGCCAAAAAGAAAATTTACAAGTTCTTGAAGAGATTAAGAGACTTATAAGATCTGTCACATTTGTCGAATTGCATGAGAAAATTACACAAAGCATACTTGGGTTATATGTACATGAAATAATTAATTACAACAAGATATTTACGAGAATAATAAATAAGAATAAAGCATTGCCTAGAACACTAAGGTTCCAATGTTACTTGAAACAAGTTACTAATTGAATACTATGCAAATTCCAATACAAGTATATAACCCACAAGAATCCAAAACCCCAAACCCTTCAATCTGCTGTTCTCCCCTGAAAATCTGAATTCATCCAGAAAACCAAGGTGAAAGTAGATGGCTAATCAAAAGTCTCCCCAATCCAATAGGGTTTTCAAATTATAGGTATCTATTTATTCCAAAGTTGATTTTACTTCTCTCCCAAAAAACATGGAGCTGTTTGGTTTTCAAATTAAGAAGTTAATCTGAATCATGAAATGCAACAAGTTTGGTTTATGCTATTGAGGTTGGTTCTAATAGCCGAATTGATGATCCCAACTCTCGAGCCATTCTCCCTTCTGGCCAAGATTGCTTTTGTTCGCGTCTTTCTCTCTTTGGCCACTTTATGAGGTTGACATAAGAAGATACCTTTCTCCATGGAAAGCTTGCTTGAGTTGAGAAGAATATAGGGAAAGTCAGGATTAGGTTGCTGTTTGTGTTGCTTTCTTCATTTCTAAGTCTTTCCAACATGAGCAACTTCAAATGTTGCTTTATCTCTAAATAGAAGCTTTGAAGCAGATTCACATATCTGATATTTTCTAATCACTTGTTGTCGCAGCTAAGAATTGGTTTAAACTGTTAAACAATTAATATTATTTTGCAAACAGCTCTTTTATCATGAAAACAGCTGAAATGGAAGATTATAATCTTTCCCAAACATGCTCCATCTGTATCTTTTTTATGATATTAGTTGTGGCCGTAAAACTTTTCTGTATTAATTAATACAACACAACAGTTAATTTAATAGTCCAATAAATGCTTGAATTGGATAGAGAAAAATGGCTCCTCTAATAGTAGATATGTTCTGGTCTTTTTAAATTTCAGTATTAAACTAGAGAGGCATAACAGATCTTTCATTATAAAGCAAAGTTCACAGGAATCGGGGCAGTTTCAGCATAATTCTTTGTTTTAATCAACAACACAGTCCTAGTTAACAGACCACATTTGATATGCCTCAGTCCCCATACATCAAAGTGAAAAGCACACTAATTATCAGTAGTATATCATTCATAAAGATCAAGAATAAGGACAAAACCTTATGCTGCAAAACTCTTTTAGCAAACAGTCCCTTCTCATTTGTGGGTAACGAAGAAGGCCACCCAATCTGCTTATTAGAGACAATGACAACAGAATATGGCTTAAATAATGTTACCAATAACCTTGCCCTTTTTTTAATTCCTATCACAGACAAAAGACGAACAACTTACGCGATTAAAATACAGAAATACCATCTTTTCCTCATCTCCAGCACTTCTCCTGGAAGGTCATTAGAAAACCTTTTATAAGCAACGTAGAAATTCTGACATTGACTTGCAGCACCCAATAGTAAAAACTCTCCAAAAGAGTCTTCAAAAAGAAATTCGACGCATCGCTTTAGTCTAAGCCAAAGCCAAGCGTGGCAAAAGTTAATTCAACACACATACACACACGCATAAGCAAGAGAACGATTTACTCTAACAAATAAACATAAAGCAAACACACTTTGAAAGATCCGAATAAACAGGTTCACTCCAGTTGGCGCAATCGAGCCCAAGCTTCTCGAACGCTGCGGGCACAGGAAGAAAAATTAACACCGCATTGCATAGAATCACAAACACGTAGATGAAGGATGCAAAGTAGGTCATAACATACCTTTATTGAATGCAATGCGATTTCCGACGCGGTGCGAGTCCATAAGAACCCTAAAACAACAAAACAAGAGCTTAAAATTGTGAGAAGCAGAGCATATGGACAGTGAAGAGTAGTGAGAGAAGGTCGTTGGAGTGAGGAATGAGAGAATCACCCGTCGACTTCGAGAAAGACGGCGAGGTCTTGAGAGGAGTTGGTGGTGGCGGATAAAGCGGAGAGGACGGTGAGGCGCGAAGAAGATTTTGCGGGAAAATTGGAAGGGGAGAATCTGAGGGTGCAGAAAGTGGAGGGAAGGGGAAAGCGAAAGCGGAAGCGGCATGGCAAGCGTGGGAGTGTGTGAGAATGGAGAATAGAAGAAGCCACTGTTCGTGGCGCAGCCATGGCTATTTTTGGTGGTTGCTATGTTGGTCGTAGTGGAGTAGACTGGATTTCCAACTCCGTATGATATTTTCAAACCATAAACGTACGGACACAGAGATAGACTTAGATTGTTTCCAATTAAAATTACTAAACTGGTCGTTTAACTTAAACTATTTTTTTAATGATTTAACTTAAACTATTATTTTTGTAATGATCTAAATTCACTTCAAATATTATGTATATTTCTTAATAAATTCACTTCAGATTGACTCGTTGATATAAAATAGATCCAAGAAAAAAATTTGAGTTGGTTTACATCATTTGTTTGATTTGAGTTTTAAAATTTTTAATTTGGTAACTTCAATTTAAACATTGGATTTAAGTATGTAACATAATAATGCATCACATTTCATATCCAATTACATAACATTTTAATTAAGATAAATTACATGTTTTCACCTAAAACAATTTGAATTCTAGTTAATTTTAGTATTATTTTTTTTCCTTTAGAACTTCTGACGGTTTGGATAATATTTTTACTATTTAGGATGTTTGTTTCGCAGATTTAATTATATTTTTAAAAATAATATTTTTAAGAATATTATTATTGAGAATCACGCATAAAAATGTTTAGTAAATATTTATTATTTTTGAAATTTTTTTTAAATTATTTTAATTTAAAAATAAAAATATTATATAAATAAATAAATATGATACAATGAGAGATGAGAAGTTATTTTAAAAAAATAATTTCCATTTTCATGGGAATAGATTCTCATTCTTTTACATAGATATAGAAAGATGGAAAACCATATGTAATATAAATTTATGAAAATGAGGTATGTTTAAGAATAATTTTTTAAAATTGTAATAAATATAGAAACGTGACATTCCTATGTTAATATTTTTGAGAATGTACATTTAATTTATAAAACAAATACACTCTTAGTTATATGAAGACGAATTACGTACAATCATATTAAATTGTATAATATTACTCAATAACTAATCCTTATTCCTTCTTAAGAAAATACCAACTCTTAACATGTTTGGTTTTACTTTCAAAATCATATTTAACATTATTTTTCATGTTTTTACGAAAGTTACTAGTTGTAGCCTATGTTTTAGACTACTTTAATGTGATTTATTGGCTTATGAATATATTTTCAAACACAATTTCCTAGTTCATGAACATGTTTTTGAACATAATTTTTGTTTTAATTCCTAAACAATTTTGGAACACTATTGACATGAATAGTGCATATCAAAGTTAAGTACTCTTTCAATATTGATTTTCTTGAGGAGATTGGTCTTTGCATTAAGGAAATAATCTCCAACTATGACATTCTTGGCTACTTCAATTTGAAGGAAGTCATTGTACCAAAACTCATTTGTGCATTCTAGAAGAATATTAGGTTCTCTGGTAAAGGAGAAATAAGGAGAAAATGTTTGGAAAAGGAAGTGTTGATTGACCTTAATATCATAGTGATTGTTACTGATTGTGAAAAAAAACTAGTGCAAGCATCAAGTCTAGGTGGGACACATCCTATAGAGAGTCCAATGTCGTGAAAAAAGTGCTTATGAGCGATAAGTACTAAGACAGATTGAACTATGCAAACCTTAGTTTGTGTTATTTCACATGTTTGAGGGATTACCATTCAACTTCCCACACATCATTTACATAAACCTCACCATAAACATGAATGGACGAAAAGAAAGCAAAAATATCACATATGCTACTTTGGTAAACAAGATCCTCTAGGATTATGGTGTGTACAATATTTTTTATGCTTTTCTTACTGACCAAAATCAAGCTTACCTCAATAAGGAAAAGAAGGTAAGACAATTGTTGTTTGGAAAGTCCAACCTTGGACGCATGAGTCTTGGGTTAAACTTAAATAATGTATCTAAAAACTATGTGGAGAAGCCATAATAGTAGAAGGAATATTAAAAGACAAATCCAAAGCCACGTATGGTGGAGGAAAAAGTCTTTGACTTCTTTGATTTGGGAAGATTGGAGAAGACTGAACAAGGCAAGACGACCCACCTTAGGACCATGTTATCTTAGACTACTAAACAACTTGCATCTAGCCCTGATAATGGCATGTAGATGTCCAAGTGTGTCAACACGAATGTACCTCTGTAAACGTCCAAGTTTGTGAAGAGGAAGATGATGCTTCAATAATAATTTAACTCCAAGATTGTTATTGAAAATATGATGCTTATTGGACAAGTCTTAAAGACTAGATATATTAAGCACACTAAGTCATAATTTACTCAAGTAAGTCTTGGTGATTGGGTTGAATCTTTGCAAGTACCACCCCCCAAATAGCAAACTCAACCTAGACCAAAAATCCTTGTTAGATCATCATCCCAAACGCAATCGCCACTATCACAAAGAAAATCCCAAACACAAATACAAGACCAAACATATTCACAAATAAACCCATAAACACAAACACATATAGAATCTTTAAATTGAAGCAACACTAGTCTTTATTAGTGTTCAACAAAAGAAAAACTTTCATCCTCACTTTACCACCATATAGTTGGTTTACATGTGATAGATGGAGATGAGAATGCCATGTACGCAAGGATGACAAACTTATTCTCGTTGGATGTCATGATTTTGAATATCTAAATTGGTACAACCCTTCATACAATACACTTGTTCCTAACCTTTGCCCACACCAGGTTTTGGTTGCTACAATGTAACCATTAACCAAGTTGCTAGGAACCTTTAACAAACAATTTATGTACAGTCAAACCCATTATCATCTTTAACCATAAGATTATAACAAATATCAATCTCTTTCTTGTCTCTATTTTTAATTGTAGAGTAGAGAATTGGAAGGAAATAAGGACCAAATGACCTCATTTATTTGTCAAAGAGAATGTCTAGTTTATATAGCAAGACAAAGACTTAAGACGTCCTCTTCTAGACCTTCCATCATATAAGGTTGAATCATCTCTTATTCTTAAGTGGAAGAAGTATGATGACTATGAATTAAAGCCTTCTAAAGCATATTATGTTTTACCTAATGGGGTCATTGTAGATATGGGATATCAACAACACTTCAAGAGGGAGATTTATCCCCAAATTTCCCATCATCAACTGAACAATAAGAAAGGTGAAAAGCCACGCAATGTCAAGATGCCTTCAAGAAGCAAAATTAGATTGGAGCAATATATTAATCATATTCAATAAGCTTACATGTAAAGACGAATCACACACAAGTTTACTGAAGACAATGTATGTATATTCTAGCAATAACATCTACATGAATCTCTCAAATGTACGTCTTCATCAAGCTTGTCTTCAAAAGAGAAGAATGAGATTCCAACTACATTGGAAAGCTCATGGGTAGTGCGACCAGGTCACAGTTATTACTTAAGTAACACAATCTGTGAATTCTTCATAGATGAAAATGACTCTTTACTTGGATAAGAAATTGACATTATTTGTGTCCTTATGAGCATTTTGGCCATCAAGACATTTACACATGTTGAAAAGAGGTTTCCTTCAAAACCTACAACTATTGTCTACTCTCTTAATCCACATGTCGAAATTGTTATGATTGCTACTTCACATACATTTGCACATGTTGCATCTATTCCTTCATCTTCGCTATCTATAGCACAAATGGAAAATAGCATAGATAACAAGATCCCAACTCACATGGAATGACAAGACACTAAGTTTGCTAGCATGCTAAAAGAACATGTCAACATTATTAATTTTGCATTTGAAACAAAAATCAATATGTTTTTGGCAGCCATCTTTGCATTGCTTCAACAAGTGATTCTTCAGCAACAATAATCTCAAAATCCTAATCACTTTGCAAATAAGTGATAATGAAGATCTACTTTTTTTATCTCATCTTTTTTATAATGCCAAAAGGGAGAGAAATAAAATGTAATTTTAGTATCAAACTTTGGGGGCATCTGTAAAAATCTAATCTGATTAGTTAATAAATTGAGGATAAGTTTTTCACATAATTACCACCTGCTTTGATATCTAATTTTTTTTAGAGTGCTTATCTTTATCATCTGCTATGATACTTGTTGCATAATTATGATATTAGACTTTGGGGGTGTTTAAAATCATAACATATATTTTATTTACTTTGATTTATTTGCTTGCAAAATCAAATTATAGTATTGTTTGCCATCATAAAAAAGGAGGACGTTGTTAGAACAAAAAACGTGGATGAATGTCAAGTCCTTAAAAAATCTATGATTTTAATGATAACAAAAGTATAATATAATTTGATAAGTATTAATGATTTGATGTGTATGTTGACAGAAATATGTCTTAAGTTATGAAAATGTAATATCTCTTAACTTAAATGTATACATCTTAAGCAAAATATGTTAAGCGTCCTAAGTGCAAAAATGATGGATATGTCCATATGACATTTTTAGAATACGTCAAATAGCTTTAACTAGATATACATCCTAAACATATAATGTGTCTTAATATAACATATGTATAAGTAACTTTAGACTTATTTTTCAACTTACACATTTAATACGTTTTATTAGTCTTAAGTACTTTGCATGCTTAGGATAGTTGTAATCTCAATTTACTAATGATTTTATCCTTATTATTTTTCTAATGTTTAAATTCAAATAAGTATTTAATGAAAAACAATGAGCATGATGAAGATAAGTAGACTATTATATCAAAAGAACTATTAAGCTCTTAAGTTTGTCATCTAAAAAAAAACTAAAGTATGAATGTTCAAAAGAGCAATTAATCTACCAAAGCTTAAAAGAGAAAAAGACAAAGAAAAAATATTTTCTCTCTCCTTTGAGAGTTGCTGAACTCCTACAATATGAAGATATGAAGAAGAGTCACGTATTTAATGCACCAATAGAACAAAAAGAAGAAAGAAGAATGTTAAGTCATAATAGACATCTTTCATTTTTGTTTATAAATATAAGTGCATTGAGACTTTGAAAAAGATAATAATATATGAACATTTGAATGAACTTTATTCTAAGCTCTAATATGTCTTAAATATCTTATTGTGATTTTGCTTTATAATTTTTTCATATCCTTAATTCTGCTAAGTTTTCATTTGTGCTAAACTTTCATATTCTCACTTTGTGAGTTATCTTGCAAAAGTTTTATGAAAATCATGAGTGAGTTAGTGTAAAAGAATACTTGGATAATTTAATTTAGCAATTAAGTGTTGTAACTAGAAGTAACAGTAAAAGAATACTTGGATTGGAAAGTTAGGAGTGACTTAGAAGATACTTGTGTGTAACTAAGAGTAACGAAGTCTCTTACTCGTTTGTTATTAGTTTTTGATTAGAAAAACCTCTTGTGTTGAAGAAGATTTGGATGTAGCTCAAAAGTTGGAGCAAACCAGTATAAAAAGTTTTTGTGTTGTGTTTGATCCCTCACAACCTTAAACCTTAAACTCTAAACTCTAAACCCTAAAGTCTCTTACTTGTTTGTTATCAGTTTTTGATTAGAAGAACCTCTCATGTTGAGGAAGAATTGGACGTAGCTCAAAAGTTGGAACAAACCAGTATAAAAAGTTTTTGTGTTGTGTTTAATCCCTCACCCTTTTATACATTTTATTTTTGCAAAACTGTTTTTCATCCATTTATATGTCCTTTCAAAAGGTTTACGAAAAACTTGTGAAAATCACACATACTATTCAATATTCTCTTCTAGTGTGTTTTCTAACTCTTCACAAAGGTTTTATAAATAATTGCATCCTCAATGAATTTTTGTTAGAATCATGATGAAATAAGTTAGTTGATAGATTAAAGTCATTATAAAATTTATAATTAGTAAATTAAATTTATTGAGGTAACCTACATTTTTAAGAAGTCAATGAATAAGAGATACTCCTATTTTTTGACACCATCAACTTCATCCAAATAGAATTGAAGTATATGCATTATTGGTCGAATGGCCTCTCTTATAAGTTATCAACCTACCCTAAGTACTAAAATTAGTTTCTTATAAGAAAGAATTCTTTCTATCAAAGAAGGGTGCAAACTTCTATTCAAACAATTTATGATTGATTGATCATACTTCTGCTATGACATTTGTACATTTAGATGTTACTATTATCAAGAGGATTAGAGATCAAAGGTATTTATCCAACTGTAACTTTTGTAGATTCAACATCAACTATGCTCCAATCTTAGATTGTTGGTGAAGAATTTATGAAGATGAAAAAAGAGTTAAACAACTTTACACTTTAATACATTATAACTATCCTTGAGTTGGACAAAATATTTGAAACAGGATTGCCTAATTGTAGCAAAAACACAAAAAATGAGCATTGCTTTATCATGGTCTTTTCCGTAGCAGAAGTATTTACTAGTTCACTAGGAAAATATGTTTCTCTAGCATAAACAATTAGAGAGTTTAAATTAACTCCTTGTGGAGAATTAGGTGGTCTTCATGCAAACAATGAGCTTACAACAAACAAAATTAATTGAAAAAGATAACTATGGCAACTTACAAGCCAAATTTAAGGTCTTTGAAACCTTATCCGAGTCATTTGGGACATAAGCTAATGTTTGCTTGGTCTCTAACTTGAGTGAGAATAGGGAGTGTCGTGGTTGGGTTTGATACAAGGATGTCTTATTGTTCAATATTTCTATGGGTTATGCAAAATTTTGGATTTATAATAAACTGATTTGTTGACCTTCAAATAAAAAACAATTTGACCCTAAAATGTTTATAAACATAATTGTTTGATGAGTGAGATGCAGCTCTAAAGATTTTTTCACAATACTATGTCCTGCCTTGTTTTTTATAAGCATATTTGAATATATTAGGTGGTGAATTGCTAGTGTTCAATTAGGGGCTACTTTTATAGGCATATAGTTATAGATGGCTACTTAATTGTTAAAATCATGCAAAATGGATATCGATCACAACAGGAGAGGATTGTAGTTATGTTATGATCAATTAAACCCAATTTTGAGCTTGAGATTTTTCGAAATACTTGTGACACTTGGATTTCTTGAGTGAAGAATCAAAATTGTACCAGAGGATTGCTGCCATGACAGTTAAATTCAGCTTTGGCTAACGTTTTATCACTAAAAATTATTATATCTTTGCTTGAGTGGATAGGATCATTGTAGACTGTAATTTTATTTTTTTTGAATATTTATTGTAATTATAAATTTAAAATCGAGACGAATAATTAAATTAAAACAATTTGTGTCGATTAATACATGTACTCAGTGGTGTATTCTAAGTGCTTTAGTTACAGTGCACGTGAACTATATGCGCACTCATCAGTAAAAGCTTGAATGAGAGGAAAAGGGAAATTTTGGTAGAGAAAGAAGCACTTATGAATATTATGCAATCAAAATATGCCCCATTATCTTGTCCTGCATTATCCATTTTGGGCCTTGGATCTTATGGGATCCTTGGGAGGACAAGGTGGATAAAACCGATTGCATGGTTTCTTTGTTGGAAGATATCTTAAATCATATCTGCACCTTTTCTTCCCTGTGACAAAAAACATGATTTCCTTGTCAGCCATGCTTTGTTTGCTCTGTCAAGGGCATGGCAAAAGGGTTTGATAGGGACCCTCATGTTCTAGAGAAGGTATAATGTTTTCCCCTGCGAAAAAAAGTGGCTATACCTCATTAGTACATTACAAGAAAAAGACAATCAAGATATCATCACTTTGTATAATTTTGTGGACTGCCACAAATTTGCCCCTTTTATGTGCCAAGAAATTTGATGGCCTAAAGCATTTGAGAATTCCAATTTATTATTTCTCCCCTAAACTAAATTTCTACTATATGAGGAATATTGTCAAAACGATCTAATGCACTTTGTTTCAAAAAGACGCTAGAAGAAAGCAAGAGGAGCATTTCTTATTGTAGTTGTCGCCAGATTTTGTACTTTTTAAAGGGACCATTATGCTATAGAAATTTCCCAAAGTTAAATGCATGTGCCCATTATCAACATATACGTAAAGCAAAATAATAGTAAAATGTGCTTAAAAAATTATGATTAGGGAGAGTCATGACTAAAAATACTCCAAATTATGTCTCTAGAAATTTGAAGATACTACATAAAATTGCTAAAGATTATATTAGGTGATGATGGCTAAAGTAGATTATTAAAAAACTCCCTAATGGCTTTTACTTATAGAATCATGGAAACTGGACCCATTTAAAGATTTCCTTAAACAATAAGATACTAACGTTAATTATTGTTAACATTTGATTATGTGGATATGCATCTTATTAGATCAATGAAACATGAAATGTCTCATCCAGGCAGCAATCAAGTGAATGAAAGTTTCAACTTTGGTAAACACCGTGCATTATCATATTCCAATACAAAGACAGACACATACAGAATCCATATTTTTTAATCATAAAAATTTATTTATTTTTAATCTATATATCTGCGTTTTATGAGATTTCTTTTCATAATTATTTTTTTCATCCACAACTTTACTCAAACTCTAAAATCATTCATACCAATAACGTATTGATTCATAAAAATTCAATTTAAAATTTAATATAATAATTAAATAATATAAATAATTATCAGAGTACATATTCCATGTCGTTTAAAATACACTAAAAGGAAATTAATTTATAAATTGTGGATACTAGTTTTTTTAAAATTAAATATATTTTTAATTTCTTTAAATTTTATTTTTATTTTTAATGAACGATTTTTTGTTCATTATTTATAAAATTATCAGAACATGAACTCATATGATCTTCATATAAATCTTGAAGGAAGTAATTTTGTGTATATAAAAAAATATTAATAATTTTGTTAGTTTATTATATTGCTGAAAAAATATAAAATCAATTAAAAATTCTATAATTAGAAAATTAATTTATTATATAAAATATAAAAAATAACATATTATTTAGATATAAACTCAATATAAAATAATTAAATGTTTATTTTCTAATATATCTATAACCTTTAATCTCATAATGTTTGCATTTTTGAACTCAATAGTTTTCATAAATGAATTAGATAAAAGTTACTTTTAACAAAAAGAACTTGTGTATTATTTAATTAAATCTATTTTTAATGAGTTTGTTAATATATTTTTTCATAAAAATATTAAAAACAAAATTAAGTAAACGAATGAAATATTATAAATTTAAGAGCTCATTTTTAAATGATTAGGTGTTATAATAATTTATATCATATTTCATATTTATTTGTGTTAAATTTGATGTGTTGTGTATTCTATGTGAAAGATTTTTTATTATTTTGAAAGATAAATTATATTTAAAATAGAAAATATTAAAGTTAGTAGTATTGGTTTAATATTTTTGTTCTAATATAAAATTAAAGTTATTGAAAAAATAATGTCTTTTTATATATTAAATAATATAATATATCAAAAATATATTTAAATAATATACATAAATTATTAAATAATCACTTACTTTATTTTTATAAACTACATATATATAAAAAATATTAAGAATCACACCTATCAATTATCCTAAATTCTCGTAAACTCTAAAAATTAGTCATCTATTTT